>RJWM01024144.1:0-31128 GCA_004363535.1 Dasyprocta punctata | reverse complement strand
TTTTGCTTTACTCTGATCGTTATTATTTTTCTCTTTTTTTTCCTTTATTTTATATTCTGTTTTTATTGATTTTGTTTTGTTTTGTTTTTGGTTCAATTCTACTACACCTGTTGGAATGGTCAGCTAATCTGAAGATAGCAAGGTATGTTATAGTAGCTATTGTACTCACATTATCGATCTTCGAAGTTCTGTACCAGTCTTACTGCTTTGTTTTTATTGACTTTATTCTGTTATGTTCTGTTGTATTTTACTATCTTTAAAATAAAAAAAACAAGAGTCTCACCTCTCTTATCTTCCATCAGATTGTTTCTGTTTTATTATTTAATCTCTTTTCCATTTTGCTTTTAGTTTACTACATGGTGAGAGATACGTGTCTAAATTCAGTCTTCTGTGTGTAGATAGCCATTTTTCTCGGCATCATTTATTGAAGAGGTTATCTTTCCTCCATTGTATTTTTGGGCCCCTTTGTCAAAAATTAGACAGCTAAGTGTGCCTAAAGTTGTTTCTGCATCCTCCATCCTGTTCCACTGATTGACCACATGTCTGTTTTTTGCCAATAGCATGCTACGTAACAGCTCTATTAAGGAATAATTTATCCATTGTAAACCACCTGCTTCCAATGAGTTGTACCATCACCACAACCTCAATCATTTAGATCATTTTTCATCATTCCAGAAGGAAGCCTGAGTATTATCAATTTGATAACAAACTTTGTAGAACTTTTCCATTTATTAAGCCATGATAACACAAAGTGAAACAAAAAATAAAGAAGTAATTTTAGATGGTTTCCTCTAGGTGTTTCAGTTTAGATCTAAAATGTCTCCTTTAAAAGTCTCATGTATGTAAAAGTAGAGATTTTGGAAGGTGACTGGATCATGGGAGTGCATACTCAGCAGTGGACTAGTCTACCAATTTAGTTTATCTACTGATAACTGAATTTTCTGTTAGGAGGTGGAGCCTAGTCAGAAGAGGCAGGTCACTGGGGATGTGACTTGCAAAGTGTAATGTTATCCCTGGCTCCTTTCTCTCTCTACTTCCTGGCTGCCACTGGTGAGCAGAAAACTACCACCACACCTTTCACCCACCGTACTTTTCCTCTGCCATGCCATTTCTTCCTCAGAGCAAATTCACCATGAACTGAACCCTCTAAAATCATGAGCCAAAATAAACCTCTCCTCTTGTAAATTGCAGTTGTCAAGGATTCTATCCCAGCAACTGGGAAAGAGACTAATACAGAGTCTGAATTTGAGATAGATTGGAATGCATGAGTGATGAAAGCTTTTCATTGTCAGCCATTCTGTAACATTTCTTTAAAAAAAAAAACAGTGCATATGTCTTACTTTGATTTTACAACATTTCTTTAAAAGTTACAACAAATTCCTTAAATACAATCTTATTGGAGAACAAATGGTTACACTTGTGGCAGTCTTTGCCAAAGTCCTTTGAAAGTGTAAATTTTCCTTCATATTTGAGAAATTATTATCATTTTAGCCTCACAGCAGAATGGGTAAGAAAGAGCAGTACAAAGTCAGTGAGTACGGAGTGGCAGAGTAGCACCCACCAGAGGTGTGGCCACCACCTGTAAGTGGGCTGACCCTCCACAGAAGCACTCCGAGGACACCCCGGTGGATTGGGGGACAGTGAGCAGTGAGTCACTGTTTGGTGAGGAAAAGTGGAGGACGTGTATGTCCACTGCCAGAGACCAGGGTACAAGCTTGGGATGCAGAAAGGCAAGTGCTCTTGACCATGTGCAGCTGCCACCCTGGCCAAAATTCCCCCTTTCACATAGCAGTCTTAGCGCCTCTTGAATTTAGATCCTCTTCAAGTTTTACATTGTCCTTTGCCGTTTAGAAAAATGACTCCAAATTGGACTGGCTTTTTAAAGTGCCGAGAAATAGCCCTGGCCACACAAGTGTTGTTTTCGCCTCTGCGTTAAACTCTGTTTCTCATCTGGCTGCCGAGAAAAGCGGCTGTCTTTCTGCCAACACCATGTCTCTGGGAAAAAAGGAATGGAAAATGTGAGGAAATTTCCTCCCCAAATCCCAGTGGATCCCCACTCCACGTAACTGGTGAGAATTTGCTCCACAATAAACCGCACTGGGAAAAGGGGGGAAAGATGGAGATTGTAATCCTCAGCCAAAGAGGATGGTAAAACTTTAAGAACCATAGTTCCCTTTGGATAATTTGTGATCTAAAGGGAGAAGAGTAAAATCTGTGGCAATACCAAGGAAGAATGAAGCAACAGCAGTAGAGCCATACCGACTGTTGGCAGTCACCTCCTTAGCTACCTGCCCACTGGCCCAGAGCCTGCAGGGTATGTAGCCACAGAGAATTGAACTCAACTTGTCCTCTGATGCTGGCATCTGGGAGCCATCTGAGTCCCTGTCCTCCCCCATCCACATCCCCATATCTTTTAGGATACACTAAATTTTGTTTAATTTTTAAATTTTAGTTGTGGAATGTTTTAACTGTTTGAAAAAGTACAGATAACACAGTAACAGACACTAATGAACACATCAGACTTTGATGTTATTATCATTTGAAGTTTTGTGTCAGATATGTTGTTATTTATCAAACTACATGGAATAAAATCTCCACATGTGACCACATCTCTTTCTCTCTTCCCACCACTCCCCTAGCCCCAATTCCATAGTAAACCACTATTTTAATGCTTGTATCTGTCTCCCTCAGGCATTCTTTTGGATCTATACACACAAAATACTGTTTTGCATTGTTAATGCCTGTAAAGCATTGGCTTTCAAACTTTTCTATCACATTCAATCTAAGGAATATATTTCACACTTTGGTCTCAAAAACATACACAAATGTATGCAGATTTAGTCAACCCTCTGTATCCACAGGCTCCAAATCTTCAGAGTTAGCCAACTGTAGAATGAAAACAGTTTTTAAAATTGTGTCTGTACTGAAAACACACCAATGTTTTTCTTGTCATTACTCCTTAAATAACATTTACTATTTATATAGCTTGTACTTTGTATTTTTATGAGTACTCTAGAGACGATTTAAAGTAGATGGGAGAATGTGGGTGGTTGACTTGAACATCTGCAGATTTGGGTATCTCCAGAAAGTCTTGGAACCAATACCCAAAAGAGTCTGAGAAATAATTGCCCATGTATACCTTTGTGTTTGTCTGTTTATGATGTATGTAATCTGAAACAAAACTTTAATGAAATAATACTTTTAACTACTTGCAGTACATTCTGACATTTTACTTCTAATTTTATTTTGAAATGCTGGCAGTGGTCTATTGAATTGATTTCACAACCAACAAGTGGGTCATAAACAACAATTTGAAAGATAAATAATGGCCCATTATCATATCATTTTACAGTTTATTTTGTCAGTCCTAACACTTTGGTTGATAGTTATCTGTTGTGACATAGGAGATTTAGTTCATTCATTTTATTATATACATGTTATTTGATATTTTTCTGTTCTCTCATTTATAGATAATTAGACAGATTTAATGTTTTCACTAATCCAAAATGTTCTGCAGCAGATTTTCTCACACATAAATTTTTAAAAATTCTCTAGGATACATACCTGGCAAAACTGCATCAGTCAAAACTTGTACTTCTTCAGCTGTAGTGGGAACTGTTAAATTTTCCCAAAAATTGGTATATGACTTTACATAGCCACCATCAGTATTGAAAAGTTCCTATTTCCACATACACTGATCATCACTTAGCATTGTCAACTTGGGTTTTTTATCAGTGTTATAGTAGGAAATACAGTAGGTCCCCAACTTATGATCGAGTTCCATTCCAGGAAAGCATTCAGAAGTCAGATTCATTCATGAGACCGACACTCAGTCAAGAGTTTTTATGTATTATACACAATGATTCCTTATTAGTTGTGTAGGTTGTAAATATCTTATTTTCTTATTGTGAAATTTATCCAACTCCTCTTTAATTTTTCCTATCTTTTCTATTTAAAAACACTGTTCATACTCTGAAGTTACAATAATATATTTATATATTTCCTTTCTAAAATTTAAAAATTTTTGCAATCTACACTTAGATTATGATACATCTTGATGGGCATATGTGTTTGTGTGAATGTGTCTGCCTGTGTGTTTTGTGCATGTGAAATAGGTATCTTATTTATTTTTTCCATGGTTTATTGTGTAAGGCCAACTCTTTTAGTGGTTCATTTTTGATTTATCTTTTTATCATAAACCATAGTTCTAATAATCATAAGTTAGTCACATACCCTTCATTCTGTTCCACTGCTAGATTTTTCTATCTTTATGCCAATATTACACTGTTCAAATTACTATAGCTTTATACAAATGTTTGAAATCTGGTAAGGCAGATATCATCATCATCATTATTATAATTATTTGAAAGTTTTTGTTTGTTTGTTTTGTGCAGTGCTGAGGATTGAACCCAGGGCCTTAAGTATGCTACCAAATGTTTTACCATTCCCATGCTTTTATTTAAGTATTTATGATAGTTTTACTTGTTCTTTTAAGCAAATGTTTACATACGTTTTGAAAAGCCCTGCTGAAAATTGTCTTGAGAATTTTTCTTGAAAATTAATTTGTTTGAAATTAATTTGGATAAAACTGACACTTTTTACATTGTCTTTCCATCCATGAATATTCCATTTTACTTCCAACTAGTTATCTCCAACTGTTGAAATCTTGTTTTTTTTTAATAAATTGCTTTTATTTTTTAATATAAAAATCTATCCTGGGCACAGTAGCACACACCTATAATTCCAGATACTCAGGAGTCTGAGGCAGGAGGATCCCAGGTTTGAGAGTAGCCTAGGCAGCTTAGCAGTTTAGAAGACTTTGTCTCAAAGTTTTAAAAAATAAAGAGATGGGAATATAGTTCAGTATGAAGGCTCTAGCTCAATTCCCAGTATCACACACACACATAAAATCACACAACATGTATTTCTTTTTTGTTTTAAAATGAAAAAATAAAAACAATGATACGGAGTTTCCAAACAAAATAATAGGAGATTAATGATGATTAACATATTGCATATTGTTATCATCAAAGTAGTTGCTCAGATTACAAGATAAATGCATGAAAAAATGATTAAACAGTGAAAGTACAAACAGGTCTTTTTGATGAGTTAACAGAGATTAGCAGTGTAATCATCTATTATATATATATATATATATATATATATATATATATAATCTTTACCCTTCTTTCTTTTATCTTTTCCATCCCAGTTGTTCTTTCCTTTTGAGCAAGTCCTTTCCCTTTCACTTTCACAATATCTGTTGTACATTCTGAATCTTATTTACTCTTTCAGTTTTTTACACTAGGCAAACAATATGATTTTAAACATGCAAGTCTGATTTTTTTCACTTATGAGTATGGTCTCAAGTTGCATCCATTTACCTATAAAAGCCCAGAGTTTAGCCGGGCGTGGTGGCGCACGCCTTTAATCCCAGCACTCGGGAGGCTGAGGTAGGAGGAGCGTTGTAAGTTCGAGGCCGGCCTGGGCTACAACGCGAGCACAAGGCTGGCCTGAGCGACATAGTGCGACCCTGCCTCAAAAAACCAGGGCTGGGAGTTTGGCTCAGTGGTTTAAGAGCCTGTCTGGCAGGCGCAAGGTCATGGGTTCAATCCCCAGTGCCGCAAAAAAAAAATAAATAAATAAAATAAAATAAAAAAATAAAAGCCCAGAGTTTATCTTTCTTTACAGCTGAGTAGTACTCCATTGTATAAAATACCACATCCTTTTTATCTATTCTGAAGTTGATGAGTATTTGGGTTGTTTCCAAGATTAAGCTAATACAATTGTGCTGCTATAAACATGGATGCACATATATCACTGTACTAGAATATTTTCAATTCTTTTGGGAAAATACACAGAAGGGGAATAGCTGGCTCAAATGGAATCTCTAGTCCTAGTTTTTTGAGGAATCTCCACACTGATTTCCACAGTGGTTGTACCAGTCAACAATCCCACAAACAGTGGAAAAGTGTTTTTCCCCAAATTCCTGTCAGTGTTTGTTATTGGTTGATTTCTTGATGATTGTCATTCTTTCTGGAGTGAGATGAAATCTCAGTGTTATTTTAATTTGCATTTCTTGAATAACCCCAAGAAAGTTGAACATTTCTTCATGTATTTATTTGCCCTTTGTGTTTCTTCATCTGAGAAATGTGTATTCATTTCAGATGCCCATTTTTGGACTGGGTCTTTGAGGGGCCTGATGTTAGTCAATTCTTTATATGTTCTTGAAAGAAGTCCTTTGTCTGAGGGACAGTTGGCTAAAATTTCCCATTCTGTGGGCCATCTTTTCACTCTGTTGGTGATTTCTTTTCATGTGCAAACTTTTTTAATACATGAGATCCCAGTTGTTGATTATTTGAAGTACTTCCCATGCAGTTTAGGTTTTGTTCATGAACCCTCTGCCTACACCTATGTCTTCAAGATTTCTGCCTACTTTGTCTTCCAGTAGATAAAGTGTTTCTGTTTTAGCATTTTGATCTTTGATTCATTTTGACTTTAGTGTAGTGCATGGTGATAGACATGTATCTAGTTTTAGTCTTCAGCATGTGGAAAGCCAGTTTTTCCAGCAACATTTATTGAAGAGACTATCTTTATTCCAGTGAACATATTTGGTCCTTTTGTCAAAGATAAAGTGGCTGAGTGTGTTTGTAGTTGTGTCTGCATCTTCTAATCTGTTCCACTGATGTTCAAGTCTGATTTTTTGTCAGTACCATGCTGATTTTATCACAGTAGCTTTGTAGTATAATTTCAGGTCAGGGATTGTGACACCTCCTGCCTTGCCTATGTTGCCCCCTTTGCTATTCTAGGTCTCTTCCATTTCCAAATGAATTTTAGGAATGTTTTCTCTAGATCTGTGAGATATACTAATGGTATTTTGATCAAGATTGCATTAAATCTGTATAGCAGTTTTGGGAGTATAGCCATTTTCACAATGTTGATTCTTTCTATTCATGAGCAAGGGGTATCTTTCCATTTTCTGATATCTTCTTTAATCTCTTTTTTCAGAGTACTATAATTTTCAATACATAGATCTTTTACATCCTTTGTTAGATTTTTTCATAAGTATTTCATTTTTTTTGGATGTTATTGTGAAAATTGTTGCTTCCCTAATTTCTCTCAGAGTTTTTTGTTTGTGTACAGGAATGTTAATGGTTTTTGAGTGTTGACTTTGTATCCAATGCTGCTGAATTTGCTTATCAACTCTAGTAGTCTTTTGGTGGACTTTTTGGGGTCTTCTATGTGGTGTATTTTGTCATCTGCAAACAATGATAATTTAACTTCTTCCTTTCCTATCCTTATTCCTTTTATTTCTGTCTCTTGTATAACTGCTCTGGCTAATATTTCCAGAACTGTAATGAATAGTAGTGGTGATATTGGACATCCTTGTTTTGTTCCTGATCTTACAGTGAAAGTTTTCAGTTTTTGTCTGTTTAGTATGATGTTAACTGTTGGTTTGACATAGATGCCTTTTATCAGATTGAGATAGAGACCATGTATTCCAATCTTCTCTAGAATTTTTATCATGAATGAGTGTTAGACATTATCAAAAGCTTTTTCTGTGTCTGTTGAGATTATCATGCGATTTTTGTCTTTGGCTCTGTTGATGTGGTGCTTTACATTTATTAATTTTCGCATGTTGAACCATCCTTGCATTCCCAGGATGAATCCCACTTGGTCCTGGTGTATAATCTACATTCTACATTTGCTACATTCTGTTTGCTAGTATTTTATTGTGTATTTTTGCATCTATGTTCATTAGAAAGATTGGCTTGTAGTTCTCTTTTTAGTTGAGTCTTTCCTCGGTTTTGGTGTTACATGTTTGATTCAGTTCTGTTATTTTTTGCTGACTTTTTGTCTAGTTGATCTATCTCTTTGTGACAATAGGGTGTTAAGATCCTCTGTAAAAATTGTGTTATTGCTTATTTGATTTTTTTCATGTCTATTAATATTTGCCTAATATAGTTGGTTGCTTTTGTATTTGGTGCATATATATTTATGATTGCTATCTCTTCTTCTTGAATTTTTCCCCTAACAAGTGACCATCTTTATCTGTTTTGATCATTTTTGGTTTGAAGTTCACATTGTCTGCAAACATAACAGCTACCCCTGCTTTTTCTTCTGGATTCCTGTCGCATGGAGTATTGTTTTCCATCCCTTGACTTTAGTCTATGAGTTTCCTTCTGAGTTAAATGTGTCTCTCACATACAACATATTGTTGGATCTTGTTTCTTGATCTGTTTTGCCAGTCTGCTTCTTTTGCTTGGTGAATTCAGGCCACTACATTGATGGTTATAACTGATAAGTATTGCCTTATCTTTGTCATGTTGTTTTCCTGGTGTTTGTTCCTTGCTTTTCCCCTCTGTTTAATTGCTTGCCCTGCCTGGTGGTTTCTTTCTGTTGTTGTTCTTGGAATTATGGTCACTTTTATCCCAACGTAGGTTATCTTTGAGTACTCTTTTTAAGGTTGGTTTGGTGGACATGAATTTCTTCAGTTGTTCTTTGTCATGGAAGTGTCTTATTCCTCCATTAATTTTGAAAGATACTTTTGCAAGGTATATCAATCTGGGTTGGAAGTTGTTTTCTTTCAGGAATTGAAATACTTCATTCCAAGATCTTCTTGACTTGAGGGTTTGTGTTGCGAAGTTGGCCATGATTCTAATGGGCCTTCCTTTATAGGTGACCTGTCTCTTTTCTCTAACAAGTTTTAATATTCTGTTTTTGTGCTGAATTTCTGGGATCTTGATTATTATATGTCTGGGCATAGATTTATTTTAGGTATGGCTACTTGGAGTTCCATATGTATCACTTATCTGTATGTCAGATTCTGTTCCCATGCCTAGGAATTCTTTTGCTATTACTTCTGAAAATAGTTTTTTTTATGTCATTTGTGTTGACTCCTGCTTTTTTCATTTACACCTATCAGTACTATATTGTTTTTCTTTGCATCATTGTGGACCTGCTGTTGAATTGTTGTTTCATGTTTCCTTGTTATTTTTAAGAGATCTTTCCTTTATTGATCACTAGCTGAGATCCTGTATTCAAAGTCTGAAAGTGTATTCTCCATTTTGGTCAAGCAGTTTTGCTAGTTTTCACTGGAGATTTTAATTTCCTGAATATCTGTTTGAACCTATTTCATGCATTCTATTTCTTGCCTATATTGTTCATTCAATGCTTCCATCATTTTGCTATGGTACTTTTTTTTAAAATCTATGTCTTCTTTTAATTTGCTCAGTGATTCTTTCATTATAGTTGCCATTTCTTTTTTTATCTGAAGGATTATTTCCTGATCTGATTTCTCTATAGCTTTGTGGATTTCTTTCTTTACTTCACTTGCTGTCCTCTCAGATATTTCAGGTGTGTGTCTTCCAATGTCTTCTATGTCAGTGTCTCCTGTACTTGTTGCAGAGGGGCTGGAGGTCTGAGATTGCATTTTGCTTTTTTGTCTTGTCATTTTCATCTCTTGGTTCGTATTTCAGTTTTCTTCAATCTCACTAGTCTTGCCTATCCATTGTGTACATCTTAGTCAGGGTCCTACTGTGTGGTTGGCATTCACCCAGTTGCAAGGTCCCACAGTGTAGGGGAGTGACCAGTCACCTGAATTCCTTCTGCAGGGTCACTTGAGTGAGTCTTGGATTCTTCCTGGGCTGATTAGGCTAGGAATATTGATGTGAATTAACCTTAGCTCATATTGTTACTGCTGTTTCAGACTTTTCTAGGCTGCCCAACCTAACTGTCCATGGTGTGTGCCCGAGCCAGGGCCCTACTGTGTCACTGGGGGTCTCTCAGGTCCATCTAGGTTCCTCTGGGTGGGGGGATGCCCTGCCAGTGCTCTTGCAGTCCTGCCCAGGGTCCTACAGGTGGAGGAAGGGCTCACCTGTGCTCTCACTGGCCTGCTAAAGTCCTCTGAGTGGAGGGAAGCATTGCTGAGGCTGCCGCCAGCCCCCCTAAGGTCCGCCAGGTCAGAGGAAGGTTCACTTAGACTCTTGCCTGCCACCAAACTCCCATATATGTGTTTCTAGAGCTCATGGGGTTTTGTTGTTATCACTATTATGATTATGTAACTAAAATTTCCAGATTTTCTTACTGATGATTTTGTATACTGATCTTGTTTCTAGTAATGTTGCTAACCTCTGCTGTTACTTCTATAATTGTACCTGCAGATTCTTACAGATATTGCATGTTGCTCATCATATAAACTCAAATAATGACCCTTTTTTTATCTTTCCAAAGTTCTTATATTCTATAGTTACAATAATCTCAGTGCTGCTCACAGGTATAACAAAAGAAAAGACTCTACTATCTGTGTAGCAATACTGGATTGGAGGAAGCAAAGCTAATACTGTTCATTACATTGTTGGTGGTTGATCATCAGGCATGAGTGCCCAAGTTCTCCAACCTATATGATTGTACACACAAATTTTTTTAATCTTTAAACATTCCTTTTCACAACACTAATTACAACCTCATTGATTTCACTAATTACCTTTGATCTTATAGAGCTGCTTATTCAGAAATTCTGCTAGTCTAGTACCCCCAGTTACTTCCAATATCATGACATTACAGTAGAAATTTTATGTTTGTGTCCCAAAAAAACAGATATGGTGTCTGCATTTTTTCGGGGGGTGGGGGGTTGTTTGTTTGTTTTGTTTTGCTTTGATTTTCTCCTTTGTGATAATCCTAATGCTGGCTGGTATATTTTGCAAGAGTATGTAAACCATACTGAGTTTCAGTGAATAGAAATATGGGTCTCTTATGTTCTAAGGTCTGGCCTTTGAAGTTTTTGTACTTTGCGTGTTTTATTGTTGTTGTTGTTTTGTTTTTTGTTTGCATGTTTGTTTGTTTTGAGAGATAGAGAGGTTCTTATCAAGTTGCTGCTTTTGAAAAGGAGAGTTTGTATGTTGGGTTTTTGTGAGGTTTTTTTTCCCTTCTATGGCAATCAGCTTTCCTCAAGTTCTGTGTACTTGTTTCTAAAGTCTGGAGATGAACAAAAATATATTTTATTGTTGACATTACTTTCATTCTTTTTATAATACATGTCTTTCACTGTAGTTTATTTGTTGTCATTGTTGATGTTTTTGCTGTTGTTTCATCTTTTTAACAATTTAAATATTCTTATATGTTACGATCTCTTTCATATTTTTTATGATTTCATATTTGGAGTTGTTGCTCTTTTTGTTTGATGTGTCAGAAAACTCTTGTTCATGTGGATTTTTTTCCACCAGGTATTTTGTATTTTTTTACTGAAAGTTCATCTCTAAGTGAGATTTTATTTTTCAGTGGAAATTGCTTATGACCAGAGTGATTTTCAATCTGTGTCTGTATGTATCACAGCAGTAACATAACCAGAACCACTGTTTATGGGCACTTTTTAATTTAGGGTATCCAAACTCATGAATGGTACAAATTCAGTCTTCAAAACCTCTCAAAGTATACATCTAGAATTTCATTTTCTCACAAAAGATTTGTTTTTCATCAAAAATCTAAACAGAATCCTAATTTGATGGTTGGATTTTTTTTTCCTAATTTTCCTTTCACTAAAAGTTAAACCCTGAAATTGTCCCACTTTTTTCCTTTCTTGTTTAGTTTCCTACATAGCGCTTGCCCAAGGCCTTAACTCTCATTCCTACATAGGCCCTACAACAGCACAGACAGACACACCCACACCCCAGGCTTGCTGTGGCGCCTGCTCACCACTTCCGAATATATTTTTCCATTCCTTTTTTCAATTCTAACAACTGAACTAATTTGGTTTCCTTTTATCTCACAGTTCTGTGTGTTTGTAGTAGGGAGTTTCCACATTAGTCTGCTTCTCCAGAGTACCATTTTACTCCACAGAGACCCTCAGAACCAACTAGACCTTGAAATCTCACATAGAATCCAAGATCAGATGTCTGTGGGGCCTAGGGTAAATGCTGCCTGCAAAAATCATCTCCAGAATTTGGCCGGGATCTTTTAGGAAGAAAGGACTGGGTCTGTCTGATTATTGAGTGAATGACTTCTGCTTAACAACCACCTTTCTGTTCTTATGCTGAAACAGAATTGGAATGCTTCTCCCCTGCCAATTTCAGAGAATGAGATCATCCTTACAAGGTCCTTAGAGAGATATTAAGTTAGAAATCTTTTAGAAAAAAAATTATGGCATATGAGACTTGAGGACACTCAGCAATGGATCCTTTCCTTGAGAAACAACCCCAATGGGGTAGTGATGTTGCTGCTGATGTTATTATTACTGTTTCTTTGGGAAGGAAGCATCCCAGATTTTTTGCATTGGTGGATTTGTTTTGTTTTAAGAAAAACAGCGATGAATCAGGAGGTTGTCCCTTTATGGAGTGAACACATATCTTCACAGGTCAGCAAGCTGAAGGGTCACAACTGACTACTGACAG
Source organism: Dasyprocta punctata (assembly GCA_004363535.1). Lineage (NCBI taxonomy): Eukaryota > Metazoa > Chordata > Mammalia > Rodentia > Dasyproctidae > Dasyprocta > Dasyprocta punctata. Next base: position 18,739 of record RJWM01024144.1, on the reverse strand, counting down.
TGATCAAAATCATCTCTGTCAAAGAGGATTGCTAAAAGAAGAGAGGAGAAAGAGAAATAAAAAGTATCAAGACACAATATGTATACACACAAATTCCCCATGATGAATGCATTTATTATGTACCCAGACATACACTGATAAAAATATATATAAAAATAAAAAATAGTATTGATACATGAAGTATAGAGGAAATCAGGAAATATTTCAGAAGAAGAAAGTCTTAGGAAACAGTTTATGTTTTAAAGTCCATAAAAGCCATATCCCTTACAAATAGATCCTCTATGTAGACATTAAATGTTGAAAGGCCAAGGGGCACCACACTTATGCACCTAGACTTAAGAAAAATCAGCTCGCCAAATCTTAGAAACAACCCAAGTGCCCATCAATCAAGGAATGGATTTAAAAGATGTGATATTTTTATGCAATGGAGGAGTACTCAGCTATAAAGAGAGAGTTCATCTAGGCTTTCATAAGTAAATGGACACGACTTGAGACCATACTCATAAGTGAAATAAATTAAGCTCACACGTGTAAATACCATATGGTCTCCCTAGTGTAAGAAACCAAAAGAGCAAATACAATCCAAAATCTACAATAAATATTGTGTAAGGGTAAGAAACTGCTCAAAGAGGAAAAGTAATTGGGATAGGGGAAAGGAGGAAAAAAGGAAGGGAAAAGAAAAAAACATAAATTTATATATATATATATAATTTATATATATATATATATATATATATATATATATACGTAAGATAACGAAGATGACTATGCTACTAATTCTATTAGTTCTTGGGAAAAAAAACAGTTAATACTCATATGATTAGATCAATTTTGCATGTCTATATCTGGTAATCTAAGCAACCTTTTTGAAGATAACAATATGCAATATTACAACCATTGCTAAATTCCTATCATCCTCTTTTGAAAACCTATACTGTTATTGTTTTGGGTTTGTTGTTGTTTGTTTGTTTATTTTGCTTTTTGTTTTTCCTTTCTGTGTCTTTTTTCTCTTAAATAAAAAAAAAGAATAATCAGCTCATGGCTAAATATGTAGAAATAACCTTGGTAGAATTTTTGGCCTTTGGACATACTGACATCTTCCCTCCAAGGTATTTTCATAGCTCTACTCTTCAGAGGTTCTTTAATAATTCTCCTAGAGCCAGAAGTTGCTCCAGAAAATGTGGTTAGTGTGCCATCCACACCTTATTGTGAATGTAACCAAATGTATTATCCACCTAGAGATGTTGTCTCTTGAATAATATAATCTCAGTGAGAAAATATTTGCCTAAAATTCTTTGGTGTGGACTCAAACAAAACCTTTCAATTTCTAATTCCCAGTTCTTTCCTGAGGAAGAATGGGATGGAGCCTCTTCTCTGGGCTATGTAACTCAGCTACACCTATGGTTTCTCTGCCTGTGGGTATGGCCACTCTGAGGAGGCAGTGATAATTACGATGCCCAGGTTCTGTCTCTGCCTCCTCTGCCTCTCAGTTCATGTATCCCACTACTCAGATATGTTTTTCTGAGGTCATATAGAGACTAAGAATTTTAGAAAATCCACTTTCTTTCTCTCAGGGAGTTCTATTTCATGGTGAAGTGTCTTTGGGGAGCCATTACCTAGTTCTTTGCTACTCCTTATGGCTCTTTCAGCATCCTTGATAAATAACCAAAGGAATTTCCTAAAACAATTTCATTCACATCAGTTCAAAACCCAGTGAACTTACTCTTTCAAGGATGTTAATCTCAGTATTGGACTCTCCTAGAAAGCTTTTTAACAGTATCCACAGTTTCTGCCAACAGGTGGATTTTTGAACCATTGTTTGTAACACGTGATCCCACACCTTGGTCAGAACTTACTGAAATGTGAGTGGGAGCCAGGCCCAAGAAGCCTCAATCCATTACTTCATCTGAGCCAATTAGGTTTTCTCTGTCAAAAGAGAGGCCCAATGGATAAGATATAGTTAGACACTGGATTTATAAATCCAAAGCAGACCAAAGTTGTGTTGTGTTGAACTCAGCCAAATGCAAAGTGAAGGTACCCAAAGATCTGGGAAAAGGAACTTCATCTGCAATCTAAGGTCATCCATAAAAAGCACACAAACCATATGAGGACTCAGGCTTCACCTTGCACTCAGACACCAGGTTAGAGAGAAGGATGGAGGATAAATCCTAAAGGACAAGTAGTTACCACACAGAAGCAAAACATCTTACAACAATAATGCATTAACTGTTGAATGCCACCAGAGAAGAAAAGTGACAGAGAGAAAAGAAAGTGAAAATACATACAAGATAGGCACATGGTAAGAAAATTAAGGACAGTTTACTATGGTGTCTTGATTCATTTGAGCTATGATACCAAATAAATACTTTAGATGGGTAATTTATGAACAAAGAAATGTGTTGTTCATAGCTCTGGAGGCTGCAAAGTCTTTTCTTTGACATCTTCGTGGAAGCCTTCATCACCTCATAACTCTTGCACTCTGGAAAGCCAGCATCATATGGACAATGCCAAGGTCTGCTGCCAGTTGTCCCTCTTTGATCATGGCTGCAGCAGCTTCTAAGTGCCTCGATGGCTAAACACAGGGAATGCTTTGGGCCATGAGTGAGCAGGGAACCATGGAACTCTCCTCTCAAAGCAATGCCTTTCAAACACCTTTACTTTAATATTCTTGAGCCTATGATGGGTGGGGTCTGACTAATTCCTGAGATGTTCTTGTGGCATCTTTACTATTTTTCAGTATAAAACGCTTGGCTTCTTTTTAATGGTACTAATTTCTTTAGCAACTACACACTCTTGGCCTCACCTTTAGACACACTTCTTTTCTGCCTTGACTCCAAGTCTTTCAAATCTTTCTGCTCTGCTTTTCACTCCCAGTTCTTACTGTAAATCTGGCTACAAGCAGACAGCAATACCCACACCACAGCCTGAAGGTTGCACTGACTTGAAACTTTCTCCACCAGATTTGTTAGTGTGCCATCTTTAAATTCAGCCTCAAAGCTGTAGAACATGCACAAAATGTAAATGAGTTCCTTGTCAATGGCCCAGCATTTATGGCCTCTAGTCAAATACCTAATAGTGTTCTCATTTCCATCTAAAACCTCATTAGCAGTCCTTACTGTTCACATTTATATCAGCATTCTGATCTCCTAAACTCATACCAGAATTGCCCATCAAGCTCAGTTCACAGCCAATTCTTCAAAACTTTCTAAACTCCTTCCATAAACCAGTTCCAAAAGCTTCTGAGTCACTTGGTCAGTTACAGTCACAGCAATGACTCCACCTCTCTGTTACCAATTTTCTGTCACTGTGACCAAATACTGAATGCACAAAATTTTTAAAAAGAAAAGGTTTAATTGGGTTCATAGTTTTAGAATATTCAGTCCATGGTCAACTGACTTCAAGACAGAAATGATGGCAGAAAGGCATGGTGGAAGAAAGTTGTTTAAGCAATGATAGCTAAGAAGCAGAGATCGGGAAGAGAATCAGAGAGACAGATATACCCTCCGAAGACATGCCTCTCAGCGGCCCACCTCCTACAAGTGAGTCCCACCTCCTAGTACCTCATTCAGCTAAGGTATCATCAAATCACTGATAAGGTTAACGTGTCATGACTAATTATCTTCCACTAGCCCCAATCCTGAACATATGAGCCCTTTGTGGAATGTTTTTGATCCAAATCATCATTCTTTCTCCACTTTCTTTTCCCCTGAGGCAGTCACAATTTCCAAAGAGATTGCTATGGTTTAGATCTAAAATGTCCCCCAAAGTCTCACGAGTTCAGTAGTGGGGTTTTCAGAAAGTGACTAGATCATGGGAGTGCTATATTCATCACTGGGTTAATCCATCGATGAGTTCATTCATAGCTGAATTTGCTGTTAGGAGGTCGGGCCTGATCATAAGAGGCAAAGTTACCGGGGTATGACTACTTTTGTCCCTGGAAAGGTAGTATTTTTATCTGTGGATCCTTCCTCTTCTCTTTGTTTCCTGGCTACCATGGAGTGAGCAGTAAACCTTCACCATGGCCTTTCACTATGCCATTTCTGCTTTCAAGCTGACCTAATGGCCTGAATTCTCTGAAAAAAATATGATCCGAAATAGACCTCTCCTTTAATAGAAAAGTAGCTAATATATATTTTGATTATGAGAGAGGGATCATTGCTATGACTGCACATGACCATGATGTTCAGAAGCCTTTGCAACTGGTTTGTATGAAGAATTTTTAAAAGTCTGGAAAAGGGGACTAAAGAAACTCTGGACTTATACAGGTTTATTTTGATTGGTTTTATTCTGTTTTATTTTCCTTGGTTTTATTGTCTTTAAAAAAAACCCTTCCCAGGAGTCTAGGAATATTGCAAAATAATTTTTTTAAGAATCATGTTCTACAGGAGGTGATCCCTGCCTGGAAACCAGCACCATGAGTTGGCTGCTGCCAGAGTGGGGACAGTCACACCCAAGCCTCTCTCCATGAGTCTGTGCCATTTGCAGACTATGTGGTCGGGGGGGAGATCCAGGCCTCAACAGGAAGCAATCCTGGCCAGGAAACCATATCATTTTCATTGTTTTGTTGGGTTAGGTTTTATTCTCTATTGTTTTGTTCGATTATGTTAAATCTGATGACATGAGCAGTCATTTGAAAGATAGCAAGACATATTATGGTAGCCATTTTGAATTTACTAGCTGCTTATTTTGAAGTGCTTTATTGCATTCACTGTTTTGGTTTTCTTGTTTCTATTCTATTCTGTTCTGTTCAGTTTTTACTATGTCCAAAAGTATCTGCAGCTATTTTGAAGACAACAAAAGGCATTATGGTAACTATTGTTGGTTTTATAAGGTTTTGAAGTCCTGTATCACTTATGCTAGTTTATTTTTTATTGGTTTTATTCTGTTTTATTTTCCTTGGTTTTATCTTCTTTAAAATAAAAAAAGAACCATGTTCTAATTTAAAAATAGGTAAACCTACATAGGTACATAGATTTCAAGTGTAATGTTTTTAGTAATCACCTTATGTAATCATTTTCCCTTAATCCAGAGAAAACTGAAGTCCAAGGAGTACTAATGATGATAATGACAAGCCATTGCAATTAATGGCAGACCAATCCATAATGCAGAATTTCCTTTATGCGTTCAAAGGATCCCTAGTAAGACTTGGTAGTGATGTAGCAGCACATGAATAATAAAGTTCTCAAGTTTACAAAGGATATGCTTTTCTAAATTGAATTTAACCTATGCTATCCTCAAAATGGTGTTATTCTAACATATGTGTAGATAGCAAGCTTATGTTTTGTCTTTGTTATTGTTGTTTTGGTAATGAGGACTTTTATTGCAATAGTTGGGATATTTTATGTGCATGCATCAAAAGTCTAACAAGTGGTTTACATGATAATGATTTTTATGCATCACGTAGTTGTAGAGTTACAGGACAGTTACAAGGATAGACCATTGGTTTAGTGGTGTCAGCCATATGCCAGGTTGTTCTTGTCCTTGCTCTGTCAATCTTGGCAAATTGGCCTTTGTCCTCATGTCTTATAGTAGTTCCTCCTGACCCACATCCTCTATGTTCCAAGACCTCCAGTGGATGCCTGAAATCATGGATACTACTGAACCCTAATCAGACTATATTTTCCCTATGCATATATATGCACTGGTAAAGTTGAATTCATAAATTAGACATAATAGAGATTAAAGCAACACTATTAAATTCAGTAATTACAGAAACATATTATAATAAAAGTTATGGATCTCTCTTTCTTTCCCTCCCCCTCTTCCCCTTTCCTGAAGTCTTATTTTACCTTCACCTCTCCACTTAAATAAAACAATTTACTTCTTTTTATCATACTTCAATTGACAGAATCCTGTGCCTTGAGGACATTATTAAGCAAAATAAGGTAACTTAAAGATAAAAAAAAGAAACTCTAGACTGCTTTAAGCAGAGCTTGATAAGCGATTCTGGTTGGAGCTCAGACAATCAGTATTCTGATAGGAATGCAAACAATAAAAGCCAGACTTATGAAATTTCAGTTAAGAATGAGGACTCTATTAGAAACTGGACTAAAGGTCATGTGTGTTACATTCTGGCAAAGAATGTGCCTAGGCTTAGACTTGACTTACGCTTATCCTAAGACTTTGTGTAAGGCTAAATTTAAAGATGGCGGACTATTAATCTGGTGAAGAAAATTTCAAGACAGCCTAGTGTTCAGCTGTGGCACAGATACTGCCATCTGCTCTTAGCCAGACGTACAGCGAACATTAGAAGCAAAAAAAGATGCGAAAAGTTTGCAATTTCACCAGAAAATGCATTCAAATTTGGGGCTATGGACAGCATGATTGCTGAAAAGTTTAGCACTAAAAAGAAGTGAAGTACTTTACATCAAGATAATAGAAAAGAAGGATTGAAGAAAATCATCTCAGAAATTGGCCAGACCTGACCCATCACAGGCTCAATGGTGCAAAGCTATAAACCTTTCATTTGAAAAGAGAGCTCCTGATCCCCTTGCTGAAGGGCTGTATAGGGAATCATTTCTACATAATTTATTTCACCATATTCAGCCATCTAGCCACTCAGAAGCCTCTGCAGTCATAAACCAAGGGTACCAGCTGCTCAGGGTGGTGGCAGACCTCGGCATGATCTACATTGTGCTGATTTTTCAGGCATGCAGAATGAAAAAGCTGGGGTCATAGAGGCTTCCACTCAGATTTCAGAGGAAGGTCTGGGAGGCCAGAAAATGTGCCATTGAGGGGTTATGCATGGAGCTGTAAAAGTGAAGATGTAGGTGCAGTGAAGAGGTCAGGAAGTTGGAAATGCCAATAATGTGGAATGTCTGCAGAGAAAAGCCACAGACAGCAAGCAGAGCCAGCACAAGAGAGAGGCCCCATAGGTTGCAACTGGCAAGGCCATAGGAGTGGAACTGCTCTAGCTCTTTAGAGCTCACATCTCACCAAAACCTGCCCCTAGTCCTGAACATGGAGCTATAGGGTTTACTATTTTCTCTGTCTGGCTTTGGTATTGCTTTGATAAGATATATTTTTATCTTTCTATTCCTCCCTTCTAGAATGGGAATATTTACTCTGTTCCATTGTGTTGGAAGTACTTAACTTTCTTTTTATTTTTACAGGGACTTACAGCTAAAAGTTTGCCTTGAGTCTGAGGAGACTTTGCCCTTGGACTTTCCAACAATGCTGAAACTGTTAAGATTTTGGTAACAATTACAGATGGCCTAAATGCATTTTTGCATAATGAGATAACATTCAGGGACAGAACGTTATACTTTAGATCTAAAATGTCTCCCGAGGTGAGTCAGTGCCATTTGCGGACTGCAGAGGGAGAGAACCAGACCTCACACTTACCTAGGAGGTGACCCCCAACCTGGAAACCAGTACCATGCATGGGCTGCTGCCAGAGTGGAGACAGCCACACTCAAGCCTCTCTCTGTGAGTCAATGCCATTTGCGAACTGTGGACGGGGAGAACCAGACCTCACTAGGAAGCAATCCCGGCAGTGAAACCATATCATTTTCATTGCTTTGTTGGGTTGGGTTTTATTCTCTTTTGTTTTGTTTATGTTAAATCTGATGGCATGAGCAGCAATTTGAAAGATAACAAGACATATTATGGTAGCCATTTTGGATTTACTATTGTCTTGTTTTGAAGTCCTTTATTGCATTCATTGTTTTGTTTTTATTGCTTCTATTCTATTCTGTTCTGTTCGATTTTTACTATGTCTGAAGGTATCTGCAGCTATTCTGAAGACAACAAAAGGCATTATGGTAACTATTGTTGGTTTTGTAAAGTCTTGAAGTTCTGTATCACTTATACTGGTTTATTTTGATTGGTCTTATTGTTTTATTTTCCTTGGTTTTATACTCTTTAAAATAAAAAAAAAAGATAAAAATAAAATGTCCCCCAAAAGTCTCATGAGTTCAAAAGTGGAGTTTTGGAAAGCAACTGAATCATGGAAATGCTATACTCATGAGTGGATTGATTCATTGATGAGTTCATAGCTGAATGTTGCATTAGGAGGTAAAGCCTGATCAGAAGCAGGGAGCCTCACTAAGGGTGTGACTTGCAAGGATGCATTTTTGTCCCCAGATCCTCTCTGTTCTCTCCAATTCCTGGCTTCCTTGGGCTACAATTGTCTTCTGCCATTCCTGTCCACCATGTGTTTCTGCCTTGGAGCCAGTCAACTATAGACTGAATCCTCTGAAAACCATAAGTCAAAATAAACCTCTCTTCCAGTGAGTCACTGATATTTGATACTTTTTCCAGTGACAGGAAAGTAATTAAAATAGGGATGATGACCTGGGTCTGCATCTTGAACTTAAACCTCTTGTTGGGCTCTTGCTGACCTCTCATTACAGTCTGCCCCCACTAGTTATCACCACACAATTTCCAACGGGGAAAATTTGAGTGCCTCAAATGCAATGCATCGAAAACAAAACTCATTCTCTTCCATTCTTTACTAACTATGGGCATCTTTGATTTCATTTTCTGTATAGTCTTGCTACTGAAAGGATAATCCAAAATCTACAAGAAACTCTGGGAGTTTGTTATAGAAGTGCACAATCTCAGGTCCCAAGCAGACCTTCTAAGTCAGTTTGTATTTTAATTAGAGCCCCAGGTGGCCCATATACACATTAAAATTTAGACATGCTAGTTGATAGAATATTTTACAAACTTTCCTCCTTTGAATTTAACATGGTAAGTATTAATATATTCTAGACTTAAAGGCTTAATATTGAAACAGAATTAAATGCTGCAGGAAATGAAAACCCGGTGGTATTTTCCACTACCCCATTTATCTTAGAAAACATTGCCTTAAAGAGGACGGTATGCTTGTAGGCTTTACTTTGTGTGCTCTTCTTGTTTTAAGAAATCATTATTTATCCCCTCACTCCTTCTTGCCTATTTTTTTTTTTTGCAGTCATGAAAGGCACCTGGATTACCCTTTCTGCATTTCAAAAAAAGACAATTTGAAGTATTCAAAACGAGAAACCCATCATCTGAAAATGTCCCAGCTGATGTTTGCCATATAGAAATGTGAAACTCAATTAAATTGTTTTGTTTGTTTTGCTTTGTTTTGTTTTGGGCTGTGTGTGTGTGTGTGTGTGTGTGTGTGCGCCAGGACTCAAACTCAGGACCTTGCAGGCCCTGTACCCCTAAGCTATATTCCCAGCACTCAATGAAATCTTACCAGGATTTGTATACCTGTGAGCCTGTTTCTTCACCTGTAAAATAGAAAGATACAGTAACTCCTCAATAATGTTTCAAGAAGGATTCAGTGTGGCAAAATATGTAAACGACTCTACCTTCCAAATGGGCAGTGCTCATACATTCATTGGATAGAAAAAGGAAAGTGTCTGCGCTTTAGTGTACTCACAGGTAATGAAGAACACAATACTAAATTCAGCAAGCATTGCTTCCCCATCTCCTCTCCTGGTCTCCCACAACTCCCACCAAGGTTCATACAGGGTCATACACACGCAGAGACATGGACATACACATTCAACCACATGCACACAAATAGGCACATGCACGCACTCATATGTATATGCATATGTACACACATGCACCACAGACATCCATGCGCACATCCCGCACACACCACACTCCAGGCTCTTCCCTCTCTGCCGCCTACCCAGCCGCCCGTCTCTGTGATCCCTTACCAGGATGGCCACAGAGCCTCTCCCATCCTAGCAGCCACAACTGCTGGGCCCCTTTCAGCCCACTTTCCACAGTCTCATGGTCACTCTAAAACATAAGCCCAGTTATCTCATTCTTGCCTGAAATCCTCCCAGACAGCAGGAAGAAACTCGTGCTACACCCCTGAACATGCTGTGAGATTTTATTCCTCCCAGTCTCTGTACACGCTGTTTCCTTAATCAGAATGTTTCTTCTCCAGGTAACCAATTCCTATTTGTCTATCCTGACTCCGGCCTTGCCCAGCTTTCCCATGCATCCTGCTTGATGTTTCCTGCTCTGAGTTCCATGACAGGAGACCCAAACCTGCCCAATCTGTTTCCCCTTAGACTCCAAGGACTCACCCAAGGCAAGAGCCCACATCTGACTATACCTTCAGCAACCACTACCCGAAAGCCTTGGGAACAACTGGGACTTGGTGCATGCTGGGTAAGAGTGCTGGTTCCAGAAGAATGTGAAGAATGTGCTCCCCAACCCCACTCCCAAAATCAGTGGCAGCTGCAGGATCTCCAGCACTCACAGGACACTCGGGTTCTGCCAGAAGGACCACATCATCTCCCATTCCCACACTGAGGCACCAGGCCACGTTAGGCCTTGTCCTTTGACTTTGGACTGCAGAGGGAAGTGTAGAATCCACAGTGCGATCCTAGCCAGACACTAGCACCTCTGTATGCAGCAACCCCTTGGAATCCTCACCCCCACGCAGAGAGCCTTTGTCCACCCTGACCAGGCCTGTGATGCCCAGGCTCCTCCCTCCTGTTCTCACATGCATTTTCCTCCTCTTTCCAGCACAGTAGAAAAACAACTGCCTTTCCGAAAGGCAGGAATGGAGGGTGAATAAATGGTACTATCTGTCTAGAAATAAAGATCCAGATTCCCTTTCCCCAAGCTAGGCAGCACCCCCAGAGATCCTGGTGCCACTGCATACAAAGGGCAAGAGCTGCAAAATGAGCAGAGGCAGGTGTGAGGGCAGCTCTGTCTATACCGTGGCTGCCTGCAAGAAGAGAGCCCCTGTCCCTTCCACCATCCCCCACTGTAACAGGTTCCATCCATGCAATTGGTGTAGCACAGACATCAGATTTCCAGTTATTTAAGAAAAAGCTGCCATGGTTGGGTGCTGTGCAAGGGGATTGGAGGGAGGTAGAGGGAGGCTCTAAACAGTAGCCCAGCCTGGCCTCTGCTCTCAAATGCCTAGGAACCCCAACCAGAGCTGGGTAGCACAGTGTTTCTGAAGCAATCAGAGAGCAGCTCTTGCTCTGAGAAGCTTAAACCTTGCTGGGGTTTGGGAGGGATAAGGACTACACAAGGGAAGTAAATAAACCCACCGAGCAGGATGTAACCAGAGGCTAACATGTATGACAGACACTGCCTGCTCTAAAATTGTGCAGAATAAAAGGAAAGCTGTGCAGACAGGAACAGTCAGAAGGATTTCCAAAGTGTGATCTGAAAGGATGAATAGGCAGGCAGGAAGGGCACTCAGGTGAGGACTAGCATGTATAAAGCCATGGTGGATCTGTAGGGAAGACAGACTCTCCATGCTGACATGGACTTTTGCTCGATACTGGTCATGCCTCATGTTGATGGACGGTTTACTTTGAAATCAGCCCTGTTAGGACTGCATGTGGTACAGGAGGCTGAACAAACTAAGTCATTTTCTTTGCCCAGCTCTGTAAACAAACCACAGAGCAAGGCCAAAACACCAGGAGTACCTTATACCAAGGAGAAGAAAGGCAACTGTGAGAACCATTGCTCTTACCTTCTTCAGATTCCAACAAGAAAGCCTAACCATTCAACCCTGTGTGCAACTTTGCTGCCTGTTTTAAAACACTAACATTGACACTAATGAAAAAGGTAACATACTGTAAAAGTCACAGTTTTCATCACAGGGACAAAGCGCATTAAACTCACAATTTAAAGGAAGAGATATCGGGGGCCTGACCTCTTGGGACCCCGGAGGAGAACAAGAATGGCTCCTTCTGGGGCCCACCCCACTGGGCCTGAGTAGCACAGGCACCGACCAGGACACAACTAAACTGCCTTCCTGGGGCCTGACCTCTTGGGACCCCGGAGGAGAACAAGAATGGCCCCTTCCGGGGCCCACCCCGCTGGGCCCGAGGGGCACCAGCGCGCAGGCTTGGAATCAGGGACAAACCACTCCCCCCACCCCCGGTCAGCAACCTGCTGTTTTGGAGGTCTGGCTAAATTGATAGCAACCAAGGAACATCAAGCAACTATTTGCTAGTATTGTTTCATAGATTTTGCAGGTCTCTGGTCAGCAACCTGAGCATCTCTTTGGAAGGTGACAGTAGGCAATGTAGCAAGTATGGGGGATTCTCTTCTGTCTTGTCTTCGAGGCCCAATATGGTTCTCCCTGTTTTGCTTTACTCTGATCATTATTATTATTATTAATAAAAAATAAATAAATAAAGGAAGGAAGAGATATATATTTGACTCATGGTTTCAGAGGATTCAGTCCATGGTTGGCTGACTCCAAAGAAGAAATAACAAGGCAAAAGTTCATGGTGAAACACAGCTGCTCAGCCTGTGCCAGTGGAAAACAGAGAGAGAGCAAGAACCAGAGAGAGTGAGAGAGAGAGAGAGAGAGAGAGAGAGAGAGAGGAGACGCTCCAAAGTTACCCTCTAGTGACCCAACTTCTTCATCCAAGCCCCATCTCTTCACAGCACATTCACCTATGAACTCATCAATGGATTAATCCGCTGAAGAGTAAAGCCACCATGATCAATCACCCTCCAAAGCCCCTCTTCTGAATACATGAGACTGCTGGAAGATATTCTAGGTCTAAAACATAATAGATTGCCACAAGGAAAGAGAGGAAAACTGCTCAAACACCAACCAGCCCATTTTCTATACCTCCTGACCTCCCACTGAATAAAAGGGTTAATCAGGGTTCCTTGCAGATGAAATATCCTAAGCCAAACAAAAGCTTCATGGTTGTGTTAGCAGTGATGATGAGCAGATCTAAAATGACTTCCAATGACCCCTGCCACTTGGTCTTTGCCCCTAGTGTGGTTTCTTCCCCTTGCAAATGGACTGGACCTAGTAATTTGCCTCTAATTAAGAAAATACAGAAAAAGTTATGGCAATCACTTCTAAGATAATTATAAAAGACTCTCTGTGTGTCTCTCTCTCTCTGTCTCTCTTTCTGTCTCTCTCTCTCTCTCTGTCTCTCTCTCTCTCTTTCTCTCTCGCTCAGTCTCCCCTACCTCCCCCAACCAGTTTAGTAGTTCTGATAAGCCAGCTACTAGGTCATAATCAACCCTACAGAGAGACCTACATGACAAGGAACACACATGGTCACTGGCCACAACCAGGGAGGGGCTGGCTCCTGCCAACATCCAGGAGGAGCACTTGGTGAACCCACAGATGACGGCAACCCAGGCTGAGATCTTGGTCACAGCTTGTGGGACCCTGCACCACAGAACCCAGCTAAGCTATTCCATGTCCTGACACACAGAATTTGAGATAATCAAGGTAGTTTGGGACACCATGTTTTGGGGTGATTTGCTGTGCGATATAGGTAACATTTCAGTAGAACAAATGAGATCCTCTGTGTGCCTGAGCTTCCACTCAAGCCCAATACACCAGAAATGTCAATCTCTTCCCCATCCTGTTAATGAGCATGTTTCCAGGTGAGTTTAGTACAAGGTTTTCTGACTGCGAAGCTTAAGAAATGCGTTGATTTTTGTGGTTAGAAGTACTGGGTGAAGCAGAAAGTCTTACATGACACAAGACTCTCGTATCTAGGCAGACACTGTGAGTATCTTGGAGCAAAATTTTCCTTTTCTTCTCACAAGAATCAGTGGGCATGTGTGTGCAAACATGTAGAAAGTGGGCACCTTCATCCTAGGCAGGCGGGATACTCAACATTTACAACAACAGATGTCCAGGACACATCTCCCCTAGGGAAGCCCAGGTCCTGGGGAAGAGGTGTGCCAGGACCCAGGAACAATTTCCCCTCACTGACAGCCCTGGACAGCCAATGTCCTGGAAAAGAGCAGAGCCATATACTAAGGGGAAAACTCAATCCCTTGCCCCAAATCAGGCAACCCAGATGGAAAGGTCATCAACAAAATGAAAAACAGGAAAAGATACCAAAGGCTCAAAGCGGAACTCATGGGGGGAAGGAGGAAGACAGGTTGTTTTGTTTGTTTGAGAAGGGAGGGGACAATGACTTGGGCTTAACTGAAGAAACTGATGGTGCAGGAGGTAACTCTGTCCCCGAGGCCTGTGAAGTAAAACTAGACCCTCCCTAGGCCCTCCCATCCCCAAGCAGCATGAAGCTTCTCTAGACCCTCCTCATTTTGCAGGCCAGTGACTAAGCTCGCGAATGTGACTTTAGAAGGTTCACACTTAAGTCCAGTATGGGACTTCACGAGCTCAGTGTTGAAGATAAGATATCCAAATTAGAACTGTCTTGCCACCATGAGTGCTTAAACTTGAAGATAAGAATTTTTTATTATTATGGCAAGCTATCAATAACATTGCTGGATCATACGATAATTCTGTTCAATATTTTTAGGAGCTACTAAACTGTTTCCCACAGTGTCTGCCCCTATTTTATTTTCCCAGCAGTAATATACCTGACTTCCAATTCCCCCACATCCTCACCAACACTCATTCTTTTCTGTTTGTTGTTGTCATTGTTACTATAACTTCCTAACAAATCAGAAATGGTATCGCTGCCTTTATTTGCAGCTACTGAATGATGGGGGTGACATTTAGTGTTATTTCATGTTCTGACTGGTTATTTGTGTAAAAGACAAAGACTTTCGAACTGTCAGCAGACTGATGTTAAATCAAGTCAAGGGCATTATCCTGCTGCTCCCCCGCCCACTACTATTTACCCTTCCATCTGTATTAACACCCCCAGTTTTCTTCAAGCATCCACTGGTTCTGCTAAATTACCTCCAGACCCTGAGTTTAAAAGTCCACGGATAAATATTTATTTATATATTTACATGTGTGTGCTCCGAAGACTGCCTTTTATTTTGAGATTGCATCCTTCCTAGGGTTTCCTTTATATTAAGATGTTCTTCCTTTTAAGCAGATCAGGGAATTGCGTGGGCCTCAGGTTGGGAAGGCAAACAGGAAATATTTTAGGATAAAGTAACTATTCTGTATCTTGACTACAGGAATGCTAATATGATTGTTTGTAACTATCAAAATTCCTCAAATTTAAATTGGATGAATTTTACTGTATTTAACACCTTAACGAAAAAACAAAGTGAACATGTTTACTCTTTATAAAAATAACATAAAGAGTATTTGTCAATTTTCAAGACCTATTTGTAAAATTAAAATGTGGCAGTCTTATGTAAGTCCCCAAATTTTTCTGGACCCTCTCTTCTTCAGAAGATGCAGGCATTAAATGGGACCTTGAATGCCAAAGTGACCTCAGCACCAAGGAATTCTGAACTGTTCTGAATCACCAGGTCCAACTCCTGAATGGAGGCCAAAGTCCCACTTACCTTGGACCCTGGTGTTAGCTGCAGCCCTGTCACCCCCCACCCAGGACCCCGAGGCAGACAGCATGCTAACCTCAGGGACACCAACATTCTTTGCAGGTCCCTAGAGTGCTGTGGCCTGGGAAATAGCCCAGCCTCACTGACCTCAGCTGCCTTCCTTGTGCCAAGAAGGAATAGGAGCCAAAAAAAGAAAAGAAGTGAAAAAGAACAAATTTTGAGGAGCAAGATATTTACAGATAGGCCGTTTCTTGTTTTCAGCCACTAAGCTACAAAGTCTTGGAAAGATGTGAATTTGCAATCAGGTGTCAAGACACACAGACTTCTGGCTGGGGCACGCAGTCCTGCCAGCTTCCTGGATTCTCTTCTCAAAATCAGCTCCAGGGAGGCTGAAAAGTGTGAGCAGGAGGTAGGCTTTGTCCACTAAAGAGCAGGAAAGAGGAGACAGCTGGGCGTCACTGGAGGAGGGTTTCAGTGTGCAAACCCAACACCTCATCCGAAGGCACCCCTGTGGTGCAGGCGCCAGGAACCGCATTTCTGCTGCCCTTTTCCCCAGGAACCAGCCGGTGACCCAGCTCTTCCAGGCAACAGTCTTTTCCCTGCTCCATTTAAGGAGGCAAAAAGAGAAACCACAGAAACCTAAAAGACAGGAAGGGAAGCAGCCTTCGGGCCAGGTGCGGGTGCCTGCAGACGACAGCCGATCCCAAGTGCGAGGCAGCTCGGCCGGTCTCCTGCGGATTCTCTGAGCCACTAAGGGAGGGGGCTGACCCAAAGAGAACCTCGCCTCTGTGACTTCATTGTGGTCCCCAGGACTGTTTAGCCTCGAGATCACCGCCCTTTTCGGGTCTCTGGCGCCCCCTAATGCTGCTGCGCGTCCCTGCAGCTTCACCCTTTCCCTGCTGGGTCCTCCCAGCGACAAAGGTGTTGCAAGACCCCAGTCCCTTAGGACTCCTGTTCCCAAAGGCAGGTAGGAGGCGACTACCGCACCAGCCGCACTGGATTTGGCCGCCTGGGTCTGGGATCCCCGGCAGGTGGAGGTAGTGGCCAGCGAGGAGGAGCTGCGGAGACACCCCTCCCTCCAAGAGGACGCTCGGACATGGCTGGGCGCCCAGGCCCTAGGGAAGCCCAAGAGAGGGGATGCAGATCTGAGTGAGCGCTGGGGGCCGGAAGGGAGTTCAGAGAACCAGCCCCGGGCCGCTGAGGTCTGCAAGCTCTGTACGATAGGCTTCCCAGGGTGTCCACTGAGGCCCGTCTACGCGGCACAGGGTGAATTCTGGACACACTCTCAGAGCCATCCGTGCACGCCCCATTCTTGCAGCCACGGTGCGTCCCGCAGAGAAAGAAAGAAACATAAAGAAGTGGTGGGGCTACATTTCACCCTTCCTCCGAGGTCGCCGGGGCTTTTCCTACAGGCCGGCGAGATGCTGCCCCCTGGTGGTCCCTATTCGCCACTGCAGCTGTGGTAACGCGGGGCGCGATCCGTTTTCACAGATTCACTGCGCTATCCATTTGCGTGATCCCCTCTGCTCCACTCGTCCCACCCCCACCCCCGAAGTGAGTACAAGAGGCTCACAAGAACACCACAAAACAGCGTTTTTCTATTTCGACCTAACCTGCGGAATTGTGGGTTCAGAGAAACCCCACAAGTTCCAAGCAATTCAAACAATTCCAGGAGTTTCAGAGAACCCCCATTTTCTCTGTTGAGATGAAGGGACCTTTTCTCCGCCCCTCGCGCTCCCTCTCTTCTTAGCTCCAGTTTGGCCCCTGCCAAAGGCGGGTGGCGAAATCCCTGCTGCCCGACCTTACTTCATCGCTGTCGTGCTCAGCCTGACCTTCCCCGCCACGCAAGTGACCGTCTGGCTCAAACTGGTGCTGCCAGCGATTTCCTTTCTCTGCCGAGTTCCTTTCCTTGAGGCGCCTCAGCCCTTCTGGCAAATGGCCTTGCTCAGTAATATTCCACTGCCCCACAGTTCTCAAATTAGACTATATTTACAAGGTGGGTTTTTGTTTATATTTTAAAGTATTTTTTAGATTTTTTACCCCCTTTTTTGACTTTTTGAGATAGGGTCGCGCTATGTACTTTAGGCTGGCCTTGAATTCACTATTAGCCCAGGCTGGCCTTGAACTCACAGCAAGCCCCCTCAGCCTCCCAAGTGCTAGGATGACAGGTGTGCACCACCACACCCAACTAGATACGATTATTGGCAAGGAAATTTAATTGAAAATAAAAGAAAAAGGCAGAGAACGAAGGCATTGGTTTCTAGCCCTTGTATTCACCAACCAACTCAGTAGCCCGGGAAGGGAACAACTCTGACGCTTGTGGTCAGAGATAAAGCCTCAGTGACCCTTCTAGCGCTAGAGACGCCCAAAGGCAGTGAGGAGGCTACAGCAGAGGAGACCCTCCTGGGCAGCCTTGAGCTCCCAGGGAAGTTTAGGAAAGTGGCCATGCATTCAGGTGGGAGAAACACGCAAACAGTTTTACCCAAGCTACCTAAGATTTTGGATCACTTCCTACTTCTAAGGAAAAGCTGACTAAAAGCACTCTTACCTCAGATTCAGCTTGTAAACTTTTTAAGCTAGGGGCGTGGGGCTCAGTGGTAGAGCCCTTGCCTGGCATGCTCAAGGCCCTGGGTTCCACCCCTGACATGGTGGGGGGGGGTCTTCCTAGAGACTATGATGGGGAAGGGACAGTGTCAAACGTGCCAAAGACCGGGACCCTCGGGAAATAAGAGCACTTACACTGGACGCAGTGGTTCCTTCCTGTGCCTTTTCAGTTACATGATCCAAAAATAAACCCTTTCCCAGTTACATGATCCATAATAAATCCTTTTTTGTGCTTCGGCTCAGTGAAGTGGGGTTTTTGTTATTCATAACCAGTGAGACCTCTTACAAGCAGGAGCTTGTTAAGATTTCACAAATAATTCGACTTGGGCTAATGAGAAGGTGGCCTCACTGGCAGTAGAAGGGTGAAGGCCGAGGGGAGAGAGAGAGAAGTGAGGGAAGTAGAGAAAGAACAGGTTTCCCTGGGCATGTGAGTGGAATGACAGTAAAGGTCTAAACCTCTGAACACTCAGTGTGGGCCCGTCAAGGAGACTTGAGGGTCAGTGAAAAGCCTGCCAGGTAATCACTCAGGGTCACAGACGCCCCTCTCACTCTGCCCTTCAAGATGTGCAATTTGAAAACAACCACACACAATAAAATTCTTCTCAAGTTCAAACGGCATGAACTAGGTACACACAAAGAAAGAGGAGAGGCCACTGCAGATTGAAGATTATTAAATATGAAGTATGTTTGTCAGGAAAAAAAACCCTCTGTTTATATAAACAGTAGAAGCGCGCCATGGTAACTCAGCTTGGTTTGCTCTGTAGCCCATAAAGGCCTCCCAGCCAAATTACCGCCTCCTTTTTCACCGCCTGCCTACATTTTTTAAGAAGCATCACCAGCCAAAATTCCATGATCTGCCTGTTTGGTTTCCAAACTCAGAAAATATCATTTTAAAAGTACTAGGGAACAGTGGAAACCACTGCCAAAGTTTCTAAATGAAAACTCATTTCACACACGC
>RJWM01024143.1:0-30922 GCA_004363535.1 Dasyprocta punctata | reverse complement strand
TCTAGATCCTTCTACAACTGATCTGGGACACTGGCCCCCCAAAAGTATTAGTCATAGATTTTTACTGCTGAACAGGTCACACTACTGTGTAGATATGTTAGTCTATTTAAAGAACTAAGGATATTTCTAGGTGGTGGGTATATCTTGAGACCACACATTTAAGTGAAATAGATTGAAATCATGTGTCAATACCTCATTGCTTCTCTGGTATGAGAAACTGAAAGTGTAAATAAGGTCCAAAACGTGTAAGAGATATTGTGAAATAGGAAGAAAATGTTCAAACAGGGAGGGGAACAAGGGAGAGAAAGGCATGGAGGGAAAAGTTTAAAACATGAGAAAAGAAGGAAAAAACTGGAAACAAAGCTTCTATAAATGAGGAGGAGAAGAGGAGTTGAAAAGAAGTTAGGGGAATGGGGAAAAAAAGAAACAAGCTGTATCGTGTACAAGTACAAATTCTCTATGACGAATGTGACCATTATAAATACCTAACATAGACCAATAAAATCTGATTGAATAAAAAGAACAAAGAGAGAGAAAGGTTGATTTATTAAAAATTATCATTTAAAACACATGTGATTAAGATTTACAAAGCATAGTTGAAAGGAATATTTTTTTTCCCATGAAAAATTCTCAGAGACAGCAAAGACTACTCTTTAATTGTTGGAAGTTTTATTAAGGTTGAATCACACTTAGCTTTCTAGGATCCAAAAGATAGAACTAGATGAGAAAGAAAAAATCTTGAAATTAGAAATCAACTTAGGAAAAGAAATCCTAATTGTTAATAAAAAAAAGTGTGACAAGAAATAGTGACTTCCCAGCATTTGGGTTTATAAGAAGTGTAACCTAAAAAGTGTCATTGTTTCTCACAACCAGGCAATCAGAGGTGACCTTGGGGACAAAAATATCAATAGAACACATCTCAGCATACAGAGAAAATCCCCAAAAAAGAGAAACTAAAACAGATTCTGAGGATGCAGACTATTAGCATATTCAGGGACAGAAATACAGAACGGTGAGTAAACTTTATTATTTAGTTGAGTTACATCCATTTGCTGTCAAATCATTATTTGAGATTTTCCCTTATGTCAACTCCATCAAAATTTACTAATGTTAATAAAAACACAGCAAAAATATAAATCATCCCCCTTTTTCAAACATTTTATCTCTTGACAGGAGTAGATGTGAAAAATAATATAAATACAATACTGTTAGTTTTGAATATGTAGCATTTGACAGGCATCATATATGATTTTATTTCATCTGTCCTTGGCTAATCCTCTGAAACCTGTGATTAATGGTTCATTATTATTCTCATTTCCCCAAACAAGGATCCAATGCCCAGAAATATTCTTAAGATATTTCAGGTTTATGGGAAATATAAGGTAGACCTAGACTCACACTTCCAAATGAATAATTTAAAAATTCACACTACTAAATAGTATGCTAAAAGGAAACCTGTATCAAGCAATGAGTGGGCAGACAGAAAGATTCTAAATCCAGAGAGATCTATTGCTGCCTTCAACCAAAAAAGAATGAATGTCAAGTTCTAGATTTTGGGAAGAGCTGTGGTAATAGACAAGAAGTCTAAAGCAATGTAAAGGTCCAAGAATGCCACTGAGAACACAAACGAATTCTGCTACTGAAATATTTTCAACTATGAGTGATTCAAATATCTGAAACACTTATTTCCTATTTCAAAACTATAAAACTGTCCTCATGCCACTTTAATAGAAGTTAAATTTCTACATACGATGAAAGTAATGAAACTTCACAAAGCAAACAGGGTTGTTATGTAAGATTTATTCACATACTATTTTCAGAAGGGAAGTCATAAAGAAAGCCACGGTGTGCAAAGTTCTACAGTTACCTTTTACATGGAAAATGGTTTCTTTTTTGCATAAAATGGGACTACTTGATCATGTGACATAGATCTAATTCTGAAAGAGAAACTAATTAAAAACAAAAAGTTGCTCAGTGTTGAGGTGTAATTTTCAAATCAGCCACTAAAGTTAAAATTAAACTTCAAAGATCCCATTAAACTCTTTATGCTTAATGTTTTTATGATAAATAGTCTTTTTAATTTTTGAAATTATGAATCCATATAATACACCTTGACGCAAAAAAATGCTAGAAGGATAGATGTTTAAAAATCAGTCCATTATTTTACAACATAAAAGAAGGGTTACCTTCATTAGTTTAGGTGGAAAAATTTTCAATAACCATAATGATGGATCATTTTTTCTCTGAGAGATAGAAAAATTTATTTTAAAAGTGTCTGCTGTAATTTTACAGAAAAATAAGAGATCTTTTTAAATGATAATTCCAGCTTATTACCATTTGAACAGCCTTCCTAACAGTCAAAGGAAAATGTATTTTCATCTTTTATTTCATAAATCTGCAGTTGCCAGCACCATGCCCATACATTTAGATGGAATGCAATTTCATAAATCTTAATTTGTCTTGAATAATGAAAACCGGTGACTTTATACAAAATATCTCCAAAAACTAAAAATGGATTGTTGATTTTCTTTTTAATCTGCCCCTCAAATTGTCATCTCCATGTTTCGTTTACTGACACAGAAATCCAATTTAGAGAATGTTAGAGAATACAGTTGAATGGGAAAAAGAGATAAAAAGCAAAAGCTTCTTAAGGCCTAGGTCCATCCAGGGGTAGAAATCCACAAAATGGCACAATTCTACCAGAAAAATTAAAGGACAAGTAACTGCATATCATAAAAAAGTTGCATGTTCTCTGATGCAAGAAAAAAATAGAAATAGAATAGAATTTTACATGGCAGTAATAAATAAAAATGAAAAAAACAAGCACATAACTTACTAAGCTAGTTTAAACCACCAAATATAATTTTAGCTACAATTAATGAACACTGATGAAATATGTGAAAAACATTGTACAGCTCTAAGGAAGGGAATATACCGGTATTGTTTCCATGTCAGTTTGCAAGTCTAATATCTAATATTTTTAAGTAAATTGCTCTGCTTTCATGAAGCTGATGAGGAGAGATGGACCATTTCAAAGTCTTCTAATGAATTTCCAGTGCTCTCAAAATGAAACAAACACACTGTTAAGACCAACAAGGGTGTGAAAATATAACAGTTGAATTAAGTTGTAAAGTAACTGAACTTAAGGAGACAAAAGTGTAAATTTTTGACACAAAGAAGACCTTGAAGGTAAAGAGAGAAACTCATCACATAATTCCATGATTGTTTGTTATGATTTCCATTGCTGTGAGTATTTTCCGAGGGAAAATATCACTATTTAGGGTATGTGTCAATAATACTATTATGTTTTATACTACCAATTCACCTTTACATTTACATTATTTAGTGAAACTTTTCCAGATGCTTTTATGTTTGAATGAGCTCCATCCTTTAACAATTCAATGTGCTCATAAATGCTCATGAACACAAAAATCCTTATGAATTTCTTCTACGTTTTGGCTACTTAAGCACTATAACCTCCATCCAATACTTGTGTTATACTTTCGATAAAGTTTTGATTTATCTTTTTCAGTTACATTATTTCACTCGTTTCTTTTTTTTTCTTGCGGCATCAAGGATCCAACTCAGCCTCGCACCTGTCAGACAGGCATTTAAGCCACTGAGCCGAACTCCCGGCCCTGGTTTTTGGAGGCAGGGTTGCACTATGTAGCTCAGGCCAGCCTTGCACTGGCGTTGTAGCCCAAGTCGGCCTCCAACTCACAACACTCCTCCTACCTCAGCCTCCTGAGTGCTGGGATTAAAAGCGTGAGCCACCGTGCCCAGCTCCATTAATTCACTTTCTATCCAAGAATGGTACATGATAAGCTGAAAGAAAATATTTAAAAGTAATTAAATAGCAAATTGATAAAGTATACCCACTAAAAAGACTAAAATTCAGTAACTAGTATTACCAAAGCTGGTGAGTATGAGGCTAGATTAGAGTTGTAATACTATGATTTGGGGGAAATAATTAATATAATCATACTGGATAACTCTGGTAGTGATGAGGCAGTTATGCACATACCATAAGTGAAATTTCTGTTATTAGGCATAAACACAAAAACAAACAAATTTGTACCCAAAGATATGTGCATAAAATGTTCATGGTAACACAGATATTAAGAGCCAAAAACATGAAAAATTCAAATGTTAATTGAAATGAAATGGATTAAATAAAACTGGTAAATTTGTACAAGTGAATAATAAAAATCAATTAAAAGAATAAATTATTACTGTATGGTAAAATCCTTACACATTTCACAAATGAAATACTGAATAAGATACACTAAATTTGAAATAAAAAGGTATACATAATGTGTGGTTCTATGTATATAAATCACAAAAACAGACTCAGGTAATCTATGGATGATGGAAGTCAGATTAGTGGTTACCCTTGAGAAAGAGACTGACTATTAGGGAGAAGCAATAGGGCTATTTCCCAGTTCTATTTTGTAAGACTGCAACTACTTTGAGAAATTTCCTTAAGGCTCTCTCTCTCTCTCTCTCTCTCTGACCCTCTCTGTTTCTCTCTGCCTCTCTCTCTCTTGCTCTCTTTCTCTCCTCTCATCTAAATCTATTCAGTTCACACTTTTCAACAAAGAGAATGAAATGTCTAGGATGTTAGCAAGTAAGAATGAGAAGCTGAATGATCATGGCAGTATTGGTGATGGCGATGGTGTCAATGGCAATAAGGTAATGATTTTTCCTTTACAAGAATATTTCATATATAATGTGTAATTTGAATACAAGAAGCAATCTACACAGGTAACAGCCTGAAAATCTTGTTTTAGGTAGACATGTATATAGGTGTATCTTCAATAGCTTACAAGTAATATGTTGTAAATTTCTTGAAAAACATAAGTTCAGATGAATACTCATTTGTAAAATTGAGCTATAAATATTACTCACGGTTGAAGTTTAGATACCAAGTGTCCCCTAAAAACCCATACATTAAAGGCTTCAACCCAAGGTTGACATTATTGCACGGGTGGGACCTTTATTAGGTGGGGCTCAGTGAAAGGCTTTTAGGTCATTTGGGTATGCCCTTGCAGGGGATTGTGGGACCCAACCCTGTCTTTGCTCTATTTTTGCTTCCTGACAGTGGAGTGAACAGTTTTATTCTGCCACATACTCCCACCAAAATCTTGCTTCATAATAGGCCCAAAGCAATGATGCCAACTAATTCTAGATGGAAACTTCAAAACTTATGAGCCAAAACAAACTTCTCTAAGCTTTTTATCTTAAGTATTTTGTTACACTAACCAAAAGCTAACTAACAAACTTACCTAAAGTGTATTAGACTGGAAATTAAATTGAATAACCCATTTAAGTCTCTTAGCACAACTTTTAATGAGATTTATATTCCTTGCTGTTATTGTTATCATTATTGTCATCTTAATTGTAAGTATTGTTATTCTTCTGGCAGTAACCAAAGGACTAGGTGGATGATACCTTTGGGAAAAAGTAGATTTCATTCTTTGGAATAAGAATTAGCATTTCAAGTAAATGCAGCTTTGAGTATCCATATAAGGAGATAATCAGAATTTGAAATTAGGTTTTTTCAAATTCTTTACTGTTTTTAAAAATGATGCCATTAAAAATTTGCATAAAAGCTAAAACTGCAAAAGTTGGGCAATAAACATGTTATATTCTTCCAGAGAGTTAAAAAATCCTAATTATGTCTTTCCATTTCAACACTTAGTTTGTCTATTTAAATTAAACAAGCATTAGATTGGAACTGAACATTTCCTCTCCTAGACGTGCTTTGAGGACTTATCACTTTCATATCAATGACTTAAATGTTCATGACATTTAAGACATTTTTGTCATTAGTGCTAAAATTGGTTTTATTTCTCACTCAATTTTGTAAGGTAATAAGGTTAAGATGTAATAAGCTATTTATTAATTGCACAAGAAATTCTGAACTGGTAAAAACAGTGTAGGCTAAGCCAAAATGTTAGATGCAATAAGAGGCCTCATGCTGAAATGATCTTTCACTCGTTTTTTTGATGTTCTGAGGTGACATGGTCAAACCAATTTTTTCAAAAGCAATGCAAAAAAGACATTTGAAGAGGAGTAATATAAAAATATAGTGGTATGCACACAAAAAATTTAAATAGTGAGAAGTTTAAATATCATCTGAATAACTGTGGCCTCTAATTTCTCTGTGTTTTGGATGCTTCTGTATCTCTAAAATGGTCTAACCCAAGAACAGGTTACTAATGGTTTTTTGCTGCTTTTGCATATATCAAGTCAACACTGTGTGTTCAGGAAGAGAAGGAAATTTTGTTTCCCTTGACAGGTTTTGAAAAAAAGAAGTTATGGGGAGAAGTCTCTTCAGTATTAAAACAGTAGAGTAAATTGTGTGTGACATTTCACAAAAGGAAAAAAAGAGACAAAGACCTGATCTGGACTGGGAGGTAGGCCAGTTCTCTTAACATCAATGGGACTACAAGGGCTTTGTATTGATTTTATTGGGTATCTTATATTGCATTTTTTTCCAAGTATTCTCTATGAAAATAATGTAGATGGCTCTTCTGGTATGATTCCATTCTCTCTATATAGAAAACAAGCATAAAAACCCAACTGATATTTACGATTACAACTTGGAAGTTACACCACTTGCACTTATGCAAAAACATGTCTAAATATTTTGTTTATTTTACTGGTTGGAAGATAGGATGGAAAAAGTTTGCTCAGTCTTATTAATAATGTTTAAAATTTAAATTTCAGATGTGATTATCGCTACAAATCAATTTTAAAAGTTCAAATTTTTCTAAAAATTAAGATTAAGCTTCTAATTTTCAGCACACACAATTGCTGTTGTTGTTAAACTATCATTTACTTTCCCAATATAGACTTTTTACTACTTACACAACACTAAAAATTTTAGTTCTTCTAAGCCTCATATAAATTTGAAAAAATGTAGACAATTATTACATTTTATGAATGACAATGATTAATAATTAATAGTTTATTATATAATATTAATAATTCAAAATATTTTATTATATGACATGATAATTTATATAATTAATATATTTACATGTGATTTCATAGTATACAATTAATATGTGAATGTTAGACTTACCTATGAATATATTATCAATGATTATCATTAATCTAATATGTATTCTCATTTTTAGCAATAGGTTAAAAATAAGAAAATATATAAATCATTTATCATAGTGTTGAATGAATATAGAATAGAATTCATTTATGTTTTGCAGCCTCCTCCTCTCGTCCTTTTGTCTTTCCTTCCCTTTTCATGTGTCCCTTCTACTTCATTTCTTCCTGCTCATATAGAGGAGTTATCAAAGAGATAAAATGGATATCAAATTATTTACAATATGTAACAATTTAAAGATAAAATACAGTAACAGATCTTTTGGAAAATTTAAGGACAACTGAAGGCCAGTTTTTAAATGGTACAGTTTATCAACAGTCTCTCAAATATAGTATAATATATTCAAATATAATATCATATTCAAATATAATATTGTATTATTATATAAATATATTTTAATATAATATAATATATTCAAATATAATATATTCAGTGTGAGGAAATAAATGACAAGGGACATGAGGAATAGAAATCCACTCATCCTGAGAAAACGGAGGGCGGAAGCAGTTTTGTGAGGAGGTTCCTAATGACCACAGTCACTCACCTACCTGCACATCATAATGACTGAGGTCAGCAGAGAAGTAACTTCCAAAGCACTAACCTGGAGAGACTTCAAGTAGCGAAGAGCAAAGTTGAAATGCACTTATCACCGGGGTGGTGTCCATCAAAAGGGACTGTTCTCAGCAGGTGACCTGCATCCACCAACTGGCCAAAGCACAGGTTTTACTACTATGAAACAATAGTAATCAAAGAACATTTTATATTTCATCTTCATTGTCTCTCATTTTCTAAAGACTATCACCATTTATGTTTTATAAAGAATCTGATTCACTGTTAAATTTTCTCCTATGGCTCAGGCACTTCTGTGAGGGAAGTTAGCACATGATAAATTTAAATTAAACTTTATTAAAAATATTATATCTATACTCTGGGGGCTTTCATTTTGCATAAAAGGCCAAAATTGACATATTCCATTATAAAAGAATAGAATATAAAATCTGTTAGCCTTAACTTCTATTTTAGTGCATTATTTTACAACATAAAACAAGATTCTAGGAAAATGTCATGCTGCTCTGAAATACTATCCCCAAAATAAAACGACCCTTCCAGACTTTGGATGGCATTTTTATAAAATGTTTAACTTGGTTTATGAGTCAGTTTCCTGACTTGACATGAAACTCCAAGGTTTTCACATTTCTTTTTAAATTCTCAGTAATGCTACAATCTGAACGATGATGTACAAAGTCAAATTTCATATTAACTCAAATTTAAGTAAATAAAATAGTGTTTTTATTATCTAGAACATTCTAATTTTAATCAATATTATCATTAATGCTAATTGGATTCATAACAGTTTTGTCTAAGTATTCTACCTTGTCATTTGAGAAACTTACAGGAGAAGGAATGTCTTGCTGACTTCTCCCTTTCCCTAGATTGGGAATGTGGAACCTCCCAGTTTATTATCATTAAATCAGACTTTTCAAAAATTAATCCTACCTGTACATGACTACCTGCTTCTTCATCATACCTGGCATCACAAATGTACAAACTTACTGTTTCTTGTGTGTTCATATCCTTATAAACCTTACCTCGTCACATAAAATGTTTATAAAATAAATTTATTTATACACTTATACCAGACATGCCTATATTGTGAACCTAGTAATATGTGCAGAAGATATTTTTCCTTCACAAAGCTATTGTGATAGATTTTTAATGCTAAGGAGTACAGAAAGCAAAGTATATGATTCTAGAATGAAGAAACACAATTACTCTAAACAATCTTCAAATATTCTCTGTTTTCTACATTGTGATTATCCTCTATGTGCTTGTGTCCTCTGTGTCGTATCATGTCCTTAATGTCAGGAAAGTCTGAAGTGTCCTCTATTTTAATAATTTAAGTGCACAGTTTCAAAAAAGTTCTTTCATAACTTAAAGTCTTGTAACTTTCATATAGTTAGTAGTAAAGGATTTTTCGAGCATCCTGTGTATTTTAAATGAGTGTTGAACTGACAAATGATTAACAACTCATTCTTGAAAAAGGGCTGGATTATAGTATTTGTCAGTTTATGTGGCAGAAATACTTCTCCCATGGACAATTTCAAGCCATGAAAATGCCAGTGTTGAACACAGATTTGAGAAGAATCAACATATCAGTTGTTTAGTCAACTCACTAAAAATGAAATCACAGCTTAACTGCATGGAAACTGTATTACCTGGAGTAATTTATTTAAACAATTTTTGTATTTCACATTTTTCCAACTCAGACTTACCAGGGCTTCTTCTCACACATTAAAATTTAAATGTTCTGCATCCCCCTGCACATTGTAATATTATACATCCATTAATATTCGCTCTCAATGTGCTACTTTGTTGATGAATAAAACAGATTACTTTGGATCCTCTTTCTACATAATGATCATACAAATACTTTATCCAGAAATTGCTCTCACTCTAAATCATATCTTCTGAAAAATAAACTTTGTTTCTTCAATTTTTCTAAAATATATTTCTATTTACTATTTCTATTTCGCAAATTGGCCACATGAAAACAGATTCTACATTATAGTTTACAGCTCCCTCAAACATGTAAGAATTCAAAATTTTTAAGATAATTCAATTTCTTACTTCTGAAGAAACTGGCAATAATCAGCTAAAAACTGCCTTTAAAGATTTGGTGTATACAAAACATGCAACACTATCTCTTTCATCTAGGATGCTGGCCATGATATTGATTGATGTTTTTAGATTTATTGTCATGCATGTTTGAATTTGCATGGTCTGAGTTTAGTAGACATTTGTATACCATAGAAAACCCTCAAGTAAATGTAACATTCCAAATGTGATAAAGGAGGTCTACGTGAGAAAGTGATCACTGCATTTGAACTGGATGCTTGATTTTTGGTCGCACAATTTGAATTTGCTATATTTCAGTGTCATGCAGATTATACCTCACTATTCTCTTGCTTAATGGTTACTCTGTAATGGAAGTTAAAGCGAGGTGATTAGGACTGACATTTCTGATCTCTAGTTTCAAGACTGATTATTTCTTGGTTAGGTCTTATTTTCAGGGAAACACAGCAGGCGAGGCTTTTAGGAGGTGACTAGATCATGGTTGTGTGTTAATGAATTAGTTCAATGATAGGTTTATAGTTGGATGTGATGTTGGGAAACTAGCCTGGCAGGAAGAGGCAGGTCACTGTGGGTGTGGTCTGGGTTACATATCTTCCTCTAGGATATGTGTCATCCTCTCTTGATGGCTTGCTGCTTCATGTCTGCCATGCTGCCCTGCCTTGGAGCCAGCTGACTATGGATTGAAACCTCTGCAAACTATTAGCCAAAATAAACATTTCTTCTTTTAAGTCATGTGTGTTGGGTGTTGTGACTCAGTGATAAGAAGTTAATAAAATGCCATTCCTGGTGACAATTCTTACCAAGTTGGAATGGAAGAGAAATCCTTTGTCTGATAAAAGGTGTTAGAGAAATTCTGTAAATTAACTAAGCTTATTGATAAAATAAAACCTGTGAACTGTTAAAGAACACACAATACTGGTACAAATAATTCAAAGTATATTTTTTAAAAAAGGAAAACAAACAGATATGTTGACTTAAAGAAATTAACCAACCAATTTGAGAAAAATAACTATTTTTCTTTCACCTTTTGAATGTTATTTTTTTTTAATTTGGCTTTTATTGGCAAATATTAATAACATGTCTGACATCAAGTGTTCAAAAATTTTTAGAAAAATTTTCATGAGCACCAGGTCTCATAAATAAAGTAAAAATTTAAGAATTACTGAAAAGTTGTAAGACTTGAATTTTAGCAATGGATTTTATTTAGATACTTACCTTCAAACTCTCACGTGTACTGCCAAGTGTGACTGATAAATATGATACTATGAATATGTTTCTTTGTTTTGCTATTATTGTTGGAAAATAAAACTTAAATGGCATCAATATTTTTAGATGTGGTATTAGATCCTCAATATTGAAAGGAAAAAATAAGTTTTAATGGCCAAAAAAATAAAAGGTTCTTATACTACCTGTTTTGACAATATACTACAAAGCTGTGGTAATAAAATAGTGTGAGAGTGGCATAAAAATGTACATGATAGACCAGTGGGACAGAATGGAAAGCCTAGACATAAACCTATGTACCTACAGCCAACTGGATTTTGAAAAGCTACTAAGTAGAGTGGTATCTCAGTTCATGAACTTAATTTGTCCCATGACTGTGGGGAAAATGGATGTGTTCATGTTTGTTCAGGGAAGACAACCATGGCCTTGTTCATCACTCCATGCAGATTTCATGAATGGAAGCAAAATTTTGCAAAAATCTGTTTGCGAACCCAATTGTTCATGAACAGAAGTGTTAGTGAACAAAGGTACAACTATGCATGCATTGAGGAAAATATAATCTTCTTAATAAATGGTACTGAAAAAACTGGGTATCTATATAAAGAAGAATGAAACTGAATCCCTAGTTCCCATCAATTTAAATTACAAATCCCTATTTCTCCTCAATTCTTAAATGAATAAATAGGCAAGGAATTTTTTTTAACAAGACCTCACAAACATTAGAATCAAAAGTAAAAATATACAAACAGAACTGCATCAAAATAAAGAAACTTCTGCACAGCAAAGCGGGGAGAGAACAGAGTGAGGAGAGAACTTGTAAAATGGAAGAACATTTTTGCAAACCATACTTCTAACAAGAAATAAGTGAAGAACTCCAAACTATCAATACCAAAAACAACAACAAAGAACCCTAAAAAGCAACAACATCCAAATCCAAATAGCTCAGTTATGAAACATGCAACAGACTAAAGTAGCCATTTCTCAAAAGACATACATGGACAATAGGTTTATGGAAAAAATGTTTAACATCATCATGGAGAAGTGAACAAAACTAGGAGCAATTTTATCTCTCTGTAATAAAAGGACTATTATCAAAGGCAAAGGATATCAAGTGCTGGCTAAGAGGTAGACAACAGGAAGCCTGTGCACACTGTTGATGGGGATGTAAACTAGTGTAACCATCATGAAGAACCTTATGGACGTTCCCCTAAAATTAGAACTAGAACTGCAGTATTATTCAGTGATCCCACTTCTGGGTATATATCAAAAGGAGATGAAATACATATGTTTAAGAGACATCTGCAGTTGAGTGTTAACATAGCACTATTCACAGCAGCCAAGAAATGGAAATGAACTAAGAGGACATCAACTGATGAATGAACAAAGAAAATGTGGTACTTACACACAAGGGAATACTATTCGACCATAAAGGGAGTGAAATCTTTTCACTTTTAAAAACATGAATGGAACTGGAAATCATTCTGTTAAGTGAAATTAGCCAGGCATGGAATGGCAAATACTGCATGACCTCACTCAGATGTAGACCATAAAATAAAAAATGACCTCATAGTGGTTGATAATATCAACTTTTCCACTTATGGTTACCCGATGCTGGGAGAATAGGAGATCAGCACCGATGGGGAAATCACTGATCAATACTATCAGTATTACAGTTAGAGAAAAATAAGAAGATCTGTTATACCCTTGCACAGTAGGGTGACTATAGATTATAATAATGCCCTATAAATTTCAAAAAGTTAAAAATATGTTGATGGTTTTTGCTAAAATAAATGATAGAAGTTTCAAAGGATAGATGTTTAAGTTAATTGAAGGATTATACAACATAAACATACATAGAAACATCATACATGGTCTCATTTATAAGTGTAACTTTTAAGTTTTTATTTGTCATTTAAAACATTTAAAATGACCTGGGAATTTAGCTCAGTGGCCTAAGCACGTGCTTGGCAGGCACAAGGATGTGAGTTCAATTCCCGGTACAAAAACAAAACAAAACAAAAATAAAATTAAAATGAGAAAAAGAAATGAAGAAATAAGTATTAACTTTATTCTTCCTTTCTCAATCAATTGATGCATACCTAGACAACTATTTTTAAAATTGGTTATGAAGACAAAAATCTATCTTACAGACCCTTACAAAATAAGAAAACTACAGCTGACCTCAAACTTCTCGTACTAAAATAACAGAAGACAAGAGAACAACTGGTGAAATCCATTATCATATGATCAAGTCCACCTTAAATAAGGTATTAATGCTCAAAGTTAAGGAAAAAAAATGAAGTTTCTCTTTAAATATTCAAAATTACCTTAAGAAAGAATCACAAAACAACACAATATAGAAAGGATACTTTGGTTTGATTTTGGGCTTGACTTTGCATTAGAAAATATTTACTTATAACTAAATCTGTATAAGAGTGTCATTTATATAGAATTACCATATTTGCAAGCATAAAGGTCATTTTTGCATAATGACTGCACTTAAGCCTTAGAATCAGACTCCTGTCATTTAGATATGGCTCCTATGTGGATTTGTTGAATTGCTTTCATCTTCTGAATTGGGAAACCAGCTTATCAGCCAGGGGTAGTTTTGATGAGGACAAGCATATTTATGTATTTCTCCCACTACATAATCCATTACTGTGTACCAATCATAATTTATTTACTTGAAAAAACATAAGAATTTTGCTCTCATTATTTACTCTCATGACAGTATTTCTAGCTAGTTTTTTTCTCCACTGTTCTTTTTGCCTTATATTCCACACGTACTTGGCCTTCAGAAGCCCTCAATAGCACAAGATCCCATCATTTGTATAATCTACATATTTCCTGTATTAAATTCTAGATTCAAATTCTTAAAAGAAAATACATAAAATATTAGAAATATAGATTTAAAATTTCTTAAAATTTATCATCTAGAGAAAAGTAAAATGAACTTGAGTTTTTGGCATACTTACATATGCATTTTTACACTGATAAATTAAATGAAACTTCTTTCACCACATAAAGCAATAACTGTATCTCTCTAGCATAGCAGTTTCTTTCCACTAATTCTTTCCTATGCTCCATCTACATTGTTTTTAAAATGTATAACTTATTTCTGATCCCTAAGTTTTTGTTTATGATGGCACCCTTGTGTAATCTAGACCTCATTTGCCTACTAAACTCCATAGACATTTCTTAGGAATTATCTTGTCTTGTTAGATTGTTGAACAACAACTTTTCTTCCACCCCTCTTATTTTCCCCCTTTGGATTCAAACATCTGAGCCCCAAAGTTCTTCCAATCTCCCTAATTAATACTTAGGGCAGGGGCTCGGGGCATAGTTGACAAACTGTTCAACTTACATGAAAGACAGATGAAGAGAAGCAGACGCAAGTATAAGCATTAAACAAATAAAACTAAGTCTGTCAATAACAAGCAAAATTTACATATGTCCTTAATTCTCTCTAACAGATCCCCACTCCCATGACATTTTATATCTCTGCTCCATGGAAAACTTTTGCCTATTTCTATAGAAACTGGCGTCACATGTTGGAAAATTACTTGCTTTGCTTTTTTGTTCAATGGCATGGTGTCAAAGGATGCTTGTCTGATTATTAGATGTATTGAGATGAGTTTTTTATTTAGTATTGGCTTTACTTATCTACCCTTCTTTCTAAACTATACTGGACACAAATTTTAAGAAATCTATAGAATCTCATAGCTCTTTGACTATGAAAAACATATCATACATTGGGTAAGAAATCTGGTCTGGAGAACAGAATTTTAAGAGGTTGCAAGTTTCCAGGGAGAGAATTCTATTAGAAATTGCATAGCTATGTTGTTTCATTCCACTGGGACTTGCTGCACCTTGACTCTATGAGACAAGCATTTTTGTATTAGTCCTTTCCTAAGTTCTATCTCCTGTCACCCAGACCTTAATCTACATGGAGAGGTGAATTTTGTCCACCATGCTCCCAAAGCATCTTTTGTGCGATTTTGCTAAACCACTTGTCCCACAGCCCTACAGTAGGAATTGCTCTTTGTCTATCTAGTTCATGACAAAATTGATGGGAAAATAAAATACTTACGTGATAAAGAACAACTGAAGGAACTCATGACCACCAAACCAACCCTATGGAGATAGCTGAAGGATATTCTAGAGAGAGATCAAATGACCATGGTTCCAGGAACAGCAGCAGAGGAGGATCGC
Source organism: Dasyprocta punctata (assembly GCA_004363535.1). Lineage (NCBI taxonomy): Eukaryota > Metazoa > Chordata > Mammalia > Rodentia > Dasyproctidae > Dasyprocta > Dasyprocta punctata. The sequence goes on along the minus strand of RJWM01024143.1, from coordinate 15,726 downwards.
CAAATGGGGCAGACAATTGAATGAAGGGAAAATGTGGAGGGCCAAGAGCAGGAGGATAACATGGCAGAGACAAACTAAAGTATGCTGGTTGTAACCCTTAATGTAGATGGCCTCAGGTCAGTAATAAAAAGAAACAGAGTGGATCAAGAAACAAGATCCATCACTATACTGTATGCAAGAAACACATTTAACTCTAAAGGAAATTCATAGACTGAAAATCAAAGGGGAAACACAATTGTTTCATGTAACAGAAGACCAGAAAAAAAGCAAGGGTAACTTGCCCATCACCCACAGAATGGATAAGAAAGATATGGGATTTTCATGCAATGGAAAACTACCCATCTATAAAGTAGGATAATCTCAAGGCTCCTGTAAGTAAATGGATGCAACTGGAGGTCATGTTCATTGGTGAAACAGTCTGAATTCATACGGGCAAACACTCACATAAAAAACAGGAGATAGTGGTATCCAAAAACAATAGATATTATAAAAGTGATAGGGAAGGAAACACCTCGAGGAGAAGGTGGTAACCAATGTTAATTTCTTATTGTTTTGTCTTGAACTCTTGTAACGTTCTCACAATTTTGTTAGCTTTGCTTTTGTTCTGTCTTGTTTTGTTAGATTTTACTGTGTCTGATGGTATGGGCAGCTATTTTTAACATAATGGGATGTATTGTGGTAATCATGGTTGGTTTCCTATTATCTTGTTCTAAAGTCCTATAATGCTGTCATTCTTTTGTTCAGTTGGTTTTATTCTGTTTTGTTTTGTTTGATTTTAATATGTGTGATGGTATGAACAGCTATTTTGAGGAAAACAAGACATCTTAGTAACCATTGTTCATTTACTGTCACCTTGAAGTCCTGTAATGCTTTCATTCTTTGGTTTTGATTGGTTTTAGTCTGTTTTCTATTATTTGATTTCATTGTGTATGAGGGTGTGGATAGCTATTTTGAAGAGAATGAGATACATTGTGGTAGCACTTGTTGACTTCCTATTATCTTGTTTTGAAGTCCCATAATGCTTTCATTCTGTTGTTTTGATTGGTTTTATACTATTTTGTTTTGTTTGATTGAATTGTGTGTGAAGGTATGGACAACTATTTTGAAGAAAACAAAGAGACATTATGGTAGCCATTGTTGATTTCCCACTGTCTTGTTGTGAAGTCCTGTGTTGCTTGCATTGTTCAGTTCTGATTTGCTTTGTTCTGTTCTGTTTTATTCTCTTTAAAATAAAAAAAGTTAAATTAAATTTAAAAAAGAAAGCTTCACAGTCCTTACTGAGCTGTTCATCTCCAGAATCTCTCACTATGTGGAAGACAGTGGACCCTCCAATTCCTTTATCTCTTTTTCTGTTGATTCCTTTTGCAAACATTTCCCTCCTGGACTTCTTCAAAGAAGGACAAGATTTAACTACAGATCACACTAAACAAAAATGGAGAAACCTACTGCTATGAGAGCAAGGTTCCAACAAGGTTGAGTGAACAGAGAGAGGTACTTTGTGATTTCGGAAGCTCAACTTTCTGTAGGTCCTTCTTATCCTAAAAGTGGCCAGATGTTCAATATCCTAGTTTGATACTAAAATTAAAAAAGAAAAAAAAAAAAAACTCCATTTGAGGAAAAGTTCTGCTCCAAGCAGAAAAACAAGAAAATCTGTTTTTCTTTAAAAAAAACTCATTAACTCAAACTGAAATAATGGATACTTTTACTAACCAGCTGTATGCATTGAGTGAGGTCCTATTCCATTGCTTATCTCAATTTCCTGTTTGAAACAGATAAAGGTTGAAATAAACCTTTGAATCCGCTTTCAGTACTAATTGTATATCATGTAGGGAAGTAAGTTACCATCACAGTATGTACATTTTGCATGTTGTATAAAGCTGTATATTGCTTTTATCAAAGCTACAGATATACATTGTAGTAAGTAATAAGTCATATTTGGTAGTTTTATGTCATCCTTTTTAAATTTTCTTTGAGAAACAACTTTAGACTAGGAAAACAGAGTTTCTCAATCATGCCTGTTTTTATTTATCCATCAATTACTCATTGAGCATGTATTACACTGTGCTAGACACCAAACCACAGAAGTAATGACAAGTAAAGCAAATTAATTCTCCTTTTATAAATAGTAAAGTTAAATGATTAGCTAGCTCTAGAACTAATAAGTACCAAACTTGCTGCCTTTCTTTAAATCAACTAAGAAATTCAATTATGTGCTCCACAACACATTGTAGATCGTTTTATTCCTGGTTCTGCTTTAGAAGTCAGGATAAAAAAATAATAACAGCTGCAACAACAAAACAAAAACAAACAAACAAACACTAGGTTTACTTAGCCAGAGATATAGGTGCTTGTTTGAAAATTTGGCCTAGAAATAGATTCCACTTGGAAAATGGCTCTAGTCCCCAGTTGCCAAAAAGGCCTCCTGGTAGGAATGTGACCCAAGCAAGAGAGATTCTGACTACGTGTGAATGAAATCACTGAGGGATTAGTGAGAAACAGCTGTGTGATTTGGGAGCCAAACTTTCAAGCAAAAAAACAGAATTAATGAGATGGTTAGCCCAGTTGAAAAAGCTGAAAGTGAAACATGTATCAGGCCCTATTTCCTTTTGTCAATATGGGGAAACAAGTACAGTACACCTGCTGCTACACAGTCACATGGACTCTGCCTTTATTCTACTCCAGAAAGAAACAAGAAGAGACAGAACCCCCCATTCTTTCTTTCTACCACTCATTTCTTTTTGCCTTTATTTCTCATTATATCCTGTCAAATAGATTTTCTTCCATTTATTCTTCATTTTAAAAATATGAACACTGAGCAGCTATGCCACACCAGAAGAGTTCCCTGATCTCGAGAATGTCATGAACAGTGTGGTCAGCGGGTAGTCCTGCACATGTATGTTGTTTAGACAGAACCAGGATTATCCATGGTTCCATTTAGAGATAATCCAAGCTCTTGTTACTCAGACATGTTCTGTGGAATGATTCCTTTTTACCTGAAAATTTCCCTATATTGGTTAAGAAAGCATAGATCTGTACTTTGGTACCTACTATCAACTTCCTTTTTTTCCTGTCATGCCATTTCTTCTCAGCCTCTAATAGTGTGTATTTTACAGCACAGGGAAGAGTACAGTATACAATTGCCTACAATATATCTTATGAATATCTAGAAGACAGGAATCACAAGACTCCAAACAAAAATTATAAAAAGATGGTGATGTTAACTATCCTGATTTGATCAGTACATGTTGTATACATGTATTGAAATATCACAGTGTACTTCATAAGTATGCATTATTAATTCATACTAAGCAAAATGTTTTATATACTTAAAAGAGTTTAAAATATCAGTGACTGATTAGATCACTGCATATTACATATATATATCAAACTGTCACACTGCACCTCAATATATACTGGACAATACATACTTAATTAAAAATCAGACAAAAATAAAAGTGCATATACTATGAATTTGTGTTACTTCTAGTTTAAATATGTGGACTTCTCATGAGAACTTGAGCAGGTTTTTGACAGGATGGCCTAGACCTGATGTCAGCCTGAGGAGTGGGTGTTACAAAAAAGACAGTTTCCTTTGAGTTTTTGCCACAGTGTTCTCTCTTACATGGAGGGAGCACCCTCATTCTGTAAGGAAGACTTCTTTCCCTTCATGTACTTAACCCAAACTCACTCTCCAAATCCTGCTTCTTTTCTTACCTTTAAAAACATCTTTGCTACTACTTTCATTTGTCTTGAACAATTCTTTGCTCAGGACAGAAACGACTTAGAGAGCACCTCCAGATATAGACCCCAATACCCCAAAATCCAGTAACACAATTGGCTTTGCCAGTAAGGAGTAACAGGGAAGGCCCTTTGGGCACATGTTTGCTATTGTTTCTCTAACAGATTGTCTAAGTATCACATGTGTGACCTAAAGTTTAGCCTCTGTAATACTTTGTTCAGCTTTCTCCCTCTTTTGGGGGCAAACAACTGTTGGTAACTTGGCTTCCCACCTAAGTGGCAACCTACTTGTGTTTACTACTTTTTGTGCTCTAAGTTTCATCTGCACTTTTCCCCTAGACTGTCTTTTCTTTTGAAGGTCATCATTCCCTCTTAATTAGTTCCATTTTTGTTTGACACATGAGTCAGTCAAGTGCTTTCCACCATGTTTGATTCCAAACGACCTCACAGTAACCAGAAAACCTCTTCGTTATATATAGGAGTTAAACCTCTAATCTTAGAGACCATGTAGGCTTAGTACCGCTTTTGTTTTGAATTATACTAAGTCCCTTCCTTGTTTTATCTAACAAAATGCTGGTAATTTAGAAACATATGCCTGGCAGCCTGAGCAGAAGAAAAGAACAGCCTGGAATGTTTACCTCAAATGACTGTAACTCAAAGGAGATCCATCCTCAATCTTATATAGTAAAGTTTTTTTTTTTTCTTTTAAAAAAGGCAATTTCCCTCTTTACTGCCTTAAGCACAGTATCAAAGATTTGTTGTCTGGGTGAATACAAGAAATATTGGTTTTCAAAAAGAAAGAGAGAAAGAAAGAAAGAAAGAAAGAAAGAAAGAAAGAAAGAAAGAAAGAAAGAAATATTGGTTTTCAAGTGACTCTGACCCGTTTAAGTAGAACCATCAAGTGGCTCAAAGTGGCTGAGTGGTCTCAGTGGGAAGAGACCCCACCCTACTCTCATGAGAGTTTTGAAGGACTAGGTAGAGCCATCAAGTGTATTAACCTCTGGTCCTAAACATTGAATCACGAGTTTGTAATTGTCTCACAGTGTCCCACTCCCTTGCTAGGAAGAGATTTACCAGCAAACTTGAGGGTAATTCTCAAATTTCAGCAAAGGCCAAAATGGATTTTACCTGTTGGGAGTACACTGCATCTCGCTGACCTAATTCGAGCATGGCAAAACTGGCTCAGGTAGTAGGTGTGAACTGTTAGTTACAAAACCCAGCACCCCAAAATCTGGTAACAGCGTCATGTCACCCGCATAGTGATGCTTTGCCCAGATTAATAGAAATAGCTCACATATATTGAGCACTCTGTATTGTATGGGAAGCATTGAACTGTTAGTGGAAATTTGACTTTCCATGTATATACCTCTTATCTAAGACTACTAAATTTGAAAACAAAGTCATTTGACATATAAAAGCAATAGAAATTTAAAGCTGTAAGAAACTGAACAAATGCTATTGCTTTGCTTTAATTTTACAGGTGAGAGTTTAATTTTATAGATGAAAGGAAGGATAATCTTTTTTTTTTTTTTTTCTTGTGGCACTGGGGATCAAACTCAGAACCTCGCGCTTGCCAGGCAGGCGCTTAAGTCACTGAGCCAAACTCCCGGCCCTATTTTTTTGAGACAGGGTCATACTATGTAGTTCAGGCCGGCCTTGCACTCATGTTGTAGGCCAAGCCGGCCTCAAACTCACAACACTCTGCCTACCTCAGCCTCCTGAGTGCTGGAATTAGAGGCATGCATCACCACGACTGGAAAGGAAGGATAATCTGAAAAATTAAGTAAAGGAGAATGATATACTGGAAACAACCTGGAGGATATGTAACTAGAATAATCTAATTGGTAGCTTAAAATAATTTTAGGTTTGTATTTAATCTGCATTTCCAAAATTTCATACATAGCCACATGTCACTTTCTAATGAAAAAAGTTACTTGAATAACATAAAACTTCAGGACCTGTCAATTTGAGCATTAATCCTAACTCTTCCATTAAATTCTTGGTGATCTCAAAAGGTTATTTACCCTCTCTGATGGTAAGTATTACCTCTATTTTATAAAAGAAACCACTTGCATCAATTCTACAAACGTGGTGCAAAAATACGATGGAACGAATATGGAGGAAATAACACATTTTGTAATCTATCTACTGTATCGTTAGTATTCTCCACAAGACACAGATCCACATGTACATGTGTACACTCATACATAGCCACACACATATTCATGTTCATGAGCACACCCAAACCACTGAAATAAAACCCCACTTGACACCCTCTTCTTCCAAAGGTAGTAAATGTAGCTACTTAAGTTAAACTATATGCTGTACTATTCAGTTTTCATTTTTGGTTTAGGCTTTTGTTTTGCTGTTACAGCCAGAGAGTTGTTCCAGAGCTCTTGGACCACACAGGTTCAAGCAATGCCTGTAAATGCTGGCCTTTTTTTCTATTACTAAAACAGATATTCCTAATTATGTCAGGCTTGATCTTGGCAGTACATTGAGTGTCAATAAACTCCTTTTGCAAATGCAGTCTGTATCTTTCTGTGCACAGATAGGGGACAGAGGCTTACTGAAAATATTCTTAGTGAGAGGGTGACAATAAGTAATAATCAAAATGACTAACATGTATTCAGCAGTTACTATGTGCAAGACATTATACTAATTGGAATTTGAACAAGTGCGAGCTCACTCCACACTGAGTCCTTATTTTCTTTCTGGCCTTAGAAGGGAAATGCTTAATATATCTTAACTAAATTTCAAATATAATTTTATTTGATTATAAAATTAAAGGAAGTATATAAGACTCTGAGGTGTGGAACTAGTTGCCAGTTACTGAGCTGCAACCCTACAAGCTTTGTTGTCAACTACTTACCCAGACAACCTCCTGCATAATGCTGGAGAGGGGACACTAATGTAAGTGCCTCAGGTTCCTTACCTTCTGGTTTAGTGGCACTGGCATTGCACTGTAACTCTACATATCTCATTTTGTAAAATGGAGAAATAATTACATGCACTACACACCTAGCACAGAGTAGGTCTGTATTAGGATCCTCACAACAACCAACTTAATTCTTGAAAGCATTTTGGGGTCTGGTGTCATCGCTGTCCTTTCATAAATGCTCCAATTGGCATTCTGAGGTCTTAAATAATTTGACGAATATCATATAATGAGGTAATGGCAAAGTCTGAATTCAAAAGTCCACTAGTCTGAATCCCAAACATACCCTCTACTCTGCACCTACTGTCTCCTTCACTTTTTAAGCCTTTTTACCGTTGTAGGAGACCTGATATTTTTAAGCAAAAATAAATAAAACATGATTACTAAGTTGGTATTTCTATAAGAAACCCATGGTTAAGTAATACTAATGAAACTTGTGTGATCACAGAATGAAAATGTAGTGGTATACTTGAGTGGAGATGTACTTTAGAATTTAGAATTAATTATGCCATGCAATATTCTGTACACAGGCTAATAACTAAGTTTGTTCTGTTGAGTCTGCTCATGTACTTTGTATCTTTTCTTCCCATTTGCCTTCCTAACCCAGTGAAATTTCTTGGTAACTGTTACATAACTCATAATATTATCTTTAAAAGTATAACAATTGTGTGTTAGTTGCACTAATACACTGATTTGTTTATTAGCTGGTTAGTAACTCATTTTTCTCAAAAAGAATTAAGATGTGTCATGTATGTGGACCAACTATCCACAATTCATTCATTATGTAACATAAATATGTACTAATGAAAAAAAGAAAAAATAATTCATTACAATGTAGTCTTTATAAACCATGAAAATAGAAAAAAACAAAATGTAGCAAAAATTTTTAAAGAGTGAATTCAAATCTCAGTTTGGGGCCTATCCAACATAAATGTTAATGGTCAACCCTACATATTTTCCCTACTTAGGTGCATTTGGAAGTGGAATACTGGTGAGATAACTTACAAGATCTGTACAGCTGAGGCTCAATCTGGGGACCAATTTGTGTTAGTTTCCATTTTCAGAAATTATTAATTTGCTAGTAATCACAAGTCAACCAGTTAGTATATTGGGACATGGACTCCCTGATTTACTAAAGTTCTGTTCTTTTCCAGAGTTTATAACTCTATTATGCAATCTAGAGCAAGAGGTGGGACCAAATTATTAGCGTTTATGTGATATCAGAGCCTGTTTATGTGATATCCAACCTCTAGTTTTAAAGTCTTGTGCATCAGTAGCTCCGTGTTAATTCATTTGTTGCTGAGTAATTTATTCATTTCATTATGTATCTTTTTCATTACAATGTGTTCATTCCCCAAGTGAAGAAGTAGTTTAAAGAATAATTCAAGGAGAACAAAGGAAAGAAAATTGCAACATAATTTTACATTACCCTGTCATTTCCTGCATTTGAGTCTGTGTACATATTATCTAAAAATCTAAAGGTAAAGGGCAATTATCTAGGATAGAGATTGGAAAGTTTTTCTTTAAAGAGCCATACGAGAAAAAATGGAGTATATTCTAGAGGCATTTAGGTAGTGTTTTAAAATGCAAACATTCAGAAAGTTTGTTAAAACCGTTAATTCTCAGGTTATATAAGAATAAGTAGATACCACATTTAGCTGATGGGTTATAAATTTATCTAAAGATTAAAATTTCTTTCAGGGGCTTTTGCAAAAAAGAAAACATTTACAGCATAACTAAATAATTTGTATGGAGGGTTAAATAGCAGTTTAAGGAGTGCTTTTTTATTTTGTAACTGAAAGATTTGGAAATCATCTGATAGAAATAATTTTGAATGCATGACCTCTGGAACACTTTGTCCATTCACTTGTTGGAGTGAGGTTGCTCTGCCCTTCCTGCTTTTGGTTGCTCCTTCTGGCTGGGACTAGAGAAGGTGAGTGTGCTGCTCTGCCCAAGTGTACCCAAGAGTGTGCCCAAGAGAAGACAGCAGTGTAAACATCTGAGTTTGATGGATGATGAGCCCCTTGATTGACAGGGAAAGTTACAGTTTGTGGACTTTTCACAATCCACATCATGTGCACTCTTTCCCTATGTAGTTTCCTACTTAAATTTCAAGTTTTGTTATTGGAAGTTTCATGAATGTATTATTGAAGAGTCCTGGGATTTTTTAACAACCTCCAGATAATCTATCACCTGGAGAAAAAGAAAAAATAACGCATGAGAATGTAGTATGCTATGAAAATTTCAAGGGCAGATAAAAGATTTGCCTTTTATTTTTCACATTCCATAAATAAAATTGCTGCATTAAGGATACAACAGTTTTGTTCTTGAATACCTATGGGAAGGTGGAAGTGATTTGAAAGTCCTATGAATAAAAATAACCCTGAAGCTTTAGTTAATTATTCTATTTTCCCCTATGAGATGCGGAATTAATGGATTAAGATTAGTGTTGATAAATATATAGAAGCTGTTGCTCAAGATCTGACAGTTAGTTGGTGAATTATTTCTCTTGAGTAAGTTTGACTTGCCTCCAGACCTTCAACTGAAATGCATTAAAATATATTGTATTTGAAAATAATATCCCTTCTTATACTACTCATACATACTTGTTTTTGTCTTTAAAAATTTACTGGTCTTCATTTAACTCTCATAGTTCATTGTCAAAAAGAGACTCAGTCTTCTAAGCCCAATGCCTCACTCAACCATCCCACACTGTGTTAGCTGTGTCCCTCAAACAAGTTGCTGAGATTTCCTTTCCCAACTCAGGAAAGGTGCTCTCTGCCTCCAGCTTGGTGCTGTGACACACAGACAAGAACAACCTGACCCATGTACCCTAATGAGCTAGGACTTTGACAGTGGAAAGTTTACAAGCAAATAGGACTTGGTTTTGCTCATTCTTTCAGTGACATTTTTTTCCTATTTAGTCTAAGATAATGCAACAAGTCATATTCAGTACTTGTAGAGCTAAAAACCTAGAATTCTACAAATGGCCAATAAAGTTCAGATGATAAGAATTTACTTTGTGTCCCTTCTGTGATGACTTTACACCTAACTGCCCAGTAGAGAATCTCTGCTTGTTCTATGTTGCAAGATACTGGGAGAAAGTAGTACATGTATATCTATCCTCTGATAAAATCCACAAAATATCTGCCTATTTAACATATTCTGAGTTTCACTGCACAGTATGGGGTACAGTATAAAATACATGGTTCTCTCTGTCTCTCTCTCTCTTACTCTCTTTCTACACACACACACACACACACACACACACACCTGAATAAATGATGTTATTCTCTGACCACTAGAAGATCTTATTTTTCATTCAGTCATTCTTCAGTTCTCTCATTCTATCAAACAGATTAATTTATTCAGTGCCTTCCATAATTTATGGAAACTACAGGAAAAGGAAGACCTACCTCATATGGTCTGTAAAGGTGTAATTTTCCTAATGTGAATGATAAACCTTTTTATCATTTTTGATTGGCTACTATAAGGTAACTTTTAATGATTTCCCTTCTCTTCATTTCTTCTCTCTGTGCTCTTTCCTGTCCAGAGTAGGACTACAGTGCATACATATCATACATGCCTGTCACTCAATGATTTTTTATTTTAAATGGAAAAACAATAGAAACAATAATACAGAATTTCAAAACAAGATAATAGGAAATTAACAATGGTTAATATATTGTGTATTTTTATCTTCAAAGTAGTTGCTCAGATGACAAGATATAGGCATGCATAATTATCAAGCAATCTAAGTAAACCAGCTTTTTCAATGAACTAAAAGAAATCAGTATTATAATTATCTGAGCTATCTTTTGTATATGTGTGTATATATATATATATATATATATATCCGTACATACACATATATTCTATATATTCTTTTCCTCTTTTCATCTGCCATGGGTATTCTGTGGAAAACACACATAGCAATTTTGGAAGAATGGAACAACTTTAAAAGAAAGTTAAGAGTAACCTACAGCTGTCCTGCAATGTTCAAAATGTTTGTTCGAATATAAACAAATGATCAAAATCCCTTATGCACTCTCCTACTCTCACCTCTAGCATAGAGGACTAATAAGGACACAATACAATATGTTTTTGGACTTTCAACAAAATGCACCCCAAGTGAAATGTGAAAGTTCTGTAAAATTAAGTGCTAAAATATAATATCTTCAGTATTAAAATTAAGGCATGGGTCAGAAAGAAAAACAGCCTAGGTGTACATTCTGAAGATCATCTTGGAGTTACACTGTAGTTTAACAAAAAACAACTGGTCACTGTATAAAAGACAGTAATAAAAGGTACAAGCTTAGGAACCAAGGTGACAAAAAAGTGATACAAAGCAGAAATACCAGAATTTCTTAAGCCTCTCTATCCCTGAGGTCTTGTTCTTTGGTGTGTCTATAAATCGTTATTTTTCTATTCAATCAAACCACTCATTGGTTACAGACCAGAAAACCAACATTGGGAAGAATTCAACAGGGAACCACAATATAGTGCAGTGTGGGAATAACTTTTTCCCATCATTTTCAAAAGGAAACTAACTTAAATTTTACATTTAGGGCAAAAAAAAAATCTGCCAACCACCATCAAATTGATTTCCTTAAGAGTCATTTAATGAGATTCATTAATTTCAAGAGATTAGAAACATTCTGTATTAAAGGACATTTTGACAGAAAAAATAGGTTATAATAAAAGCTGGAAATCACTAGTCTCTCTTCTTATCAAAGATGATGCAGAATTCATAGCAAAGTCCTCATTCAAAGAGAAACTCAACATCTGATTCAATTAAATAAAAGTTTCAAAATAAAACAGGAAATAGAGTTTGCAATATTTCAAAGTACAAAGTGTGCTACTGACAAGAGCATAAAATGTTCAATGCTTTCTTTGGAAGATTTCTAAAACAAAAGCACAATAATGGAAGGTTAGACTCATACACACTTAGTATTATTGTTTGTGCCTAGATGTCTCCCAAAGCCTCACGTAGTCAGAGGGGTTTGTTTTGGAGGTGGCTGGATCTAGAGTGTGTGATGCTGGGAATTAAGGATCATCACTGGTTGGTTTAGCATCATCCCAGGCCCAGGAGCCTAAATAGAGTATAAAAGGGAAGCTATTAGGGTTACTTGCTTGTGTTTGGTGTTTTGTGCTGTCATGAACTGTTTCTTCTCTGACGTGTGCCACCTTTCCTTGGAGTCAGTCAATTGTGGACTGAAACCTTTATGAACAAGGAGCTAAATAAATGTTTCCTCCTTTAACTTTGGGCTTCAGGAATTTTGTCTCAGCAATGAGAGAAAAGTAACAAAGACATTTAGCAAGGGAAGAGACAACCTGGTCTAGAAGCAAAGCTAACTTTTAATAAATTGGAAAATAACATTTTTGTTCCTAGTTGTCTTTGAGGCAGCAATTGATTATTAAGCTAAGAAAGCATTATAACCCCCTTAAGACATATATCAGTGGGGTGCCTTATTGAAATGAAGTCATCTCCTTAAAACAATTATATTTATTCTGTCTATACCAGAAAATCTGCGTATGTAGAACAGACCGAGTTTTTGGAGTAAGTATAAATAGGAATAAATATTGTAATGTAAAAAGAAATACAAAGAAACATTCATATTTATACTCAATGTAAATGTACACCTGTATAAATGCATATATCAGGAAAAGAACAATTTCAATAATTATTTTAATACTAAATTTATTGAGGCATCTTGAATTAATACAAATTATCTTTGAGCTCTACAATTACAAGAGATGCTCAGTGTGGTAGCCATTAATTTTCAGACATTTCTTAGCAGGGCAAGCTACTGAAGTGTGTATATAATTTTTAGTGGCCCCTGTGTATTCCTAAATCCATACAAATGCGTGTATTACAAACAGAGAATTAAGATGTTTGGCCACAAAGAACCTGAGTTAATAACTAACTACAGATAAGAAAAGTAAAAATGCACTGTGTTCATTGAAATATTCTAGAAAGATTCTGAGATGGAAGAAGAAATGCCAAAGACTGTATGTGTTTAAGGAGATGCCTTTAAAATACAAAAGAGGAAGGAAATGAAGTTTAGAAGATCCTTTCCTGCGGAAAGAAAGAATAGAAGCAGTATTGGAGTGAGTGTCTGCTGTGCAATTTGGAAATTTCTTGAGTTGTTGAGGGGGAAAATTCAAAGCAAAGACTATCCATTAAATGAGCTCCCACTTGGATAGAAATGGTTAAGTATCATTGTTTCAGTTGGATTTGCCATTAGCCAATCCTCCTCTCCGAAAACATGGTCTTCGTAAGAAAGAAGGGAGCCTAAATGTATTAACAGCTGTAGACAATTAGCGAACTGCACTCCTTTCCCCTGAATGGAAAAGTCTCTCTTACACGAGATCTGAGCAGCGCATTTCCACGGCTGACGCTGTAAACTTCTTTTTCCCTCTAGATCAGGGGCAATTTTCACTGTCTTTGGCTAGTTTTCTCATTGTTGATAGACTATATATATTAAAATAGAATATATATAATAAAATGTATATTAGAATTACATAGCCAAATGTATATATTTACTTTATATAGAATATATATAACTCAAATAGGTTAGAATTGCATATATGAATATATGCATTTATTTTATAATAATTTATTGTAATCATTGTAACTGTTTCATAAATAAAATATAGCCTGGTTCATTTCAAAACTGATTTAAGTCTAGGGTCTCTATTTGGTTTATTTCTAGATTTAATTTATTTTTTTGGAAATGTATTGGTCTTATGTTTTAGGAATTCTTATTGAAATAATATTTTTAAAAATATTTTCAAAGATTGTGAATAGAATATTGACTTTCTGTAGCAATGCTTGTCTATAAATGTGTAATTTGACTTTGTATAGAATTCTGATATTAAATTTTTTTCATTCTTGTTCTCTATAATATCCAAACATTACATATTTCTAAACTTAACCTTTTTTTTTTGAAAATGGTGAGATAATTGTACATTTACATCCATAGTTGTAAGATACAGTTCCAAGATCTCTAATGTACATTGGACCATGTTTCGTCCAGTTATAGTACCTTTCAAAACTATAGTATGTAGGCCTTGTACCACACTTAAGAGAGAACACTCTTGCTAAATAATAGCAAACACTAGCTTGCTCTCCATTTTTATAATTTTACAGAATCAAGGATGTTTTATAAATGAAACCATACAAAATGCTAATTCTAGTAGTCCTGTTTCCACTCAGGATATTTTCTTTGAAATTCATCAAAGCTATTTGACTTATAATTTTTTTCTTTTTTCCACTTTGTTTCTCTGGTTCTCCAAATTTAACCCAGGATCTTCATATTGAAGGACATCCTTGGCCAATATTTTATTTTTTTGTGTGTTGCTAAGTCACTAAGTTGGCTAGGTTTACAGGCAATCATTACCACACTCAGTTTAGTTCATTTATAAGTATACAAGTAGCATTCTATAGCATGAATGTACCATAGTTTACTTAATGTTTCATCTATTGAAGGACATCTGGGTTGTTTCTAATTATTCCTATTCGCAAATTATGTGGTATGAATTCATGTACAGCTTCTGTGTAAAAATGTGTTTTCATTTTTCCAGAAGCATACGTAAGAGTGCAAGTGCTGCTTTTAATGATATTGACATATTTCAATGCACAAAAAACTGCTCAAGTATTTTACATAGCACAGTGTACTTGCAACATTTTGCATTTTAACATTACGTAAAAGTTACCTAGTTAGTGTCTTTTTTTCTGTTTTTTCTTCGCTTAAATAAAAAAAAGTTTCCTATTTAGCTCAGTCCTTGTCATCATTTGTTTTGATCCTATTTTATTTATTCATTTTGATAGTGTAGGGTAGAACCTTATTGCAATTTTAATCTGCATTTCTCTGATGATGAATGATGTTGAATAGTCATTGTGTGTTTATTTGTTAATCGTGCTTTCCCTGGTGAAAATATTGTCCATGTGTTGTCCCCATGTTCTAATTTGATTGCATACATATGTGGTTTTTATATTCAAAGTATTTTATATACATTCTAGACATAATCTTTCCTTGTATGTGTGGTTTGTAAATATCCTCTTCCAGTTTGTTCCTGAGCACACTCTTGATCCTCTTAGCATACTGTCTTGCAAAACATACTGTTTAAATACTGATTGACTTACAGTTTATCCTTCTTTCCATGGATTGCCTTTTCAGCGTCAAGCCTAAGACAATTTGCTTGGCCTTAGACCCTGAAAACATTTTTTTTGAGGTTCTTATTTTCTTACAGAACTTCTGAGTCTATAGATATAATTCTACAGTTAATTCTATAATCCTGTTTCAGTTAATTGTTGCTAAAGTTTTGAGGTTAGGTAAGGTTGAAATTTCTTTTCTTTGCCCATGGCTGTTCAACTGCTTGGGGATCACTTGAAAACATTTCTCTTCCTCCACAGCAATGTTTTATATGTTTCCAATAAATCACTTGAGCATTTTCATGTGGAATAAATGACTTATTAAAAAGGAGTTAGCATCTACATTTTATATGTCAAAAAATAATAGGAGTCAGTTCATGTGTATGGCATTTTTCAGTGCTACATAACTTTCTAAATCAATTCATCTAAGCCAAGACATTTTCTTTCTCCCACTAAGAGTTCTATGTCTAATTCTTTCAAGCTCTGACAGTGCTTTTCACACAGTGTGTGCTCAAAAATAAATGATAAAGAATAGCTCCTCAGTTAATGGTTGATCCTGACTATGTAACTGTACTGTGTGTTTCTTAATTGGTGAAAGGCTGAAGAGGATACTTGATACCCTTATTTAAGTCTGTCCACTAAAAACTTCAGTATTTCCAAATGAAAATTTCCTTCACCTTCTTAGATAACCTCTCTGGGGGGTGATTATATAATGCAGCCTCTTTTAGAAACTTTGATGCACTTTTCTACTCTGAAGATGAACTGTTAGAATCAAGATGAAACCTGCACTCTTACAGTGAAATCAAAACTGCCATCATATTTTTCTTATCAATTTATATAGACCTCTATTTTCAGATAAATATTTTAAAAGGAGGGACAGTCACTGTCACTG
>RJWM01024142.1:0-31126 GCA_004363535.1 Dasyprocta punctata | reverse complement strand
GGGGGGGGGCGGTTACAAAGCAAACTTGAAAGGGAAAATTACCCATATTTTCTGGGCTTAAATATAATTAAACATGAGGGAATTTTATTTATAATACTTAGTAAAATTGAGTGCCAAAATAGAAGAAAAAAAATTTTCTCAATTCTGAATATACGTGAGTGGAAGTGTCTTGCTAGTAAGTTCCCTAAAATGAGTGAAATAAAATGAGTGAAATGGTCTAATATGCCCATTAACCCATGAGCTCATCTCTACCACAATTTTTTTGTGTGTGGTTTTTATATTCATGGGCCAGTTTTTAAAGTTTTAAAACAGTATTTATGTCATCAAGAAGCATCTTTAAAGGATCTAGGAGGTGTGGTGAGCCAATTTTTCATGGGCTCTGAGTGATGCAAACAAAAGCTGTTCTCTTACAATGGGGAGCCAAGTTAGAATTTTTGTCTGTGTGTTTTGGTTTTGGTTTTTATCAGTACTGGTGATTGAACCCAGAAAGTGCTGAGTTATATCCCTATCCCTTCTGGTTGTTTTTATTTTGAGACAGGATTTCACAAAGTTGCCTAGGCTGGTCTTGAACTTGCAGTTCTCTCGTGATAACCTCCTGAATTGGTAGGATTACAGGTGTGGGTAACTGCATAACTATGTCTGGATTTATAACACAAAATTTCCCTACAAAATTACAAACATATATACTTATATGCATACTTGTAATGCTAAGATAAAGAAAACATGAGATCTTTTCATGATTATTTGCCAACTTGATGGGAACTGTATTTATCACAGCAGCACTACAGTCTTGAACACCTGTTGCATTTGGAGAAAGATGCCTCAGAAATAAAATGTTAAACGTGACGTAGGCAGATTCCGGCAAAGCTGCATAGTGTTAATAGAGTGTATATCTTCAGAAATCTTGAACAATTGCTTCTGAGGGAAAAAATGTACCTGAAAGCTTTAAATTTGACATCATATGAACTGAAAAACAATTTAAAAATATATCTTAAAGTCACACCTGTCAGTTGGCACAATTCACATTTAGTTAATGTTTAGGTAAATCTCAGGCTAACCAGCTCTCTGTAGACATATCAAGCTTAAAATTTCATTGAAGTAATACATTCCCCCTTCCATCTTTGGGGTGGAGTGTTGAACCCAAGGCCTCCTAAATACTGAGCTACATCTCCAGCCCTTGCCTTCCATCTTAATAAGTAAAGCATTCAGTCTGGCCCATGTGAAAGTATTGACTGCTTGGCGCATTTGTAACCTATCTGTGTTTCTGAAAAAAATAATATTTTTTATATAAAAGGTCTATTTTATAATCTTACTTGAACTTTTTATTCATAGAACACTTAAAAGAAAAACTGGATGAATATATTAAGCTATGGAATGGCCTAGTGAAGGTATTTCGAAATGAGAGAAGAGAAGGTTTAATTCAAGCACGAAGTATTGGCGCTCAAAAGGCTAAACTTGGACAGGTAGGAAGCATTTGCTATTTACAATGTCAATATTTTAGATTTAGTAACTAAAAGATCATATACATTTTTAATCACCCTGCAGTTTTTTGTAATTCAAATGAGAATGCTGGCTTGAACATATAATTTATATGTCAGAATTGACTATAATGCTATTTTTTATTAGCATCTAATTTTAAAGTGTGTGTGATATATGATGTACCATATATGAGGAGTATTCTTTCACCCTGCCTCTTTTTTTTAAGGTTTTGATATACCTTGATGCCCACTGTGAAGTGGCAGTTAACTGGTATGCACCACTTGTAGCTCCCATATCTAAGGACAGGTAACATCACCTTGCTTTTTTTTTTTCTTTCCTAGTTGAAAAGTAAACCTCGTCCTAGAAGGACAAATAATATGCTCATTCTTTGATTCCAGTTCCAGTTAGTATGTCAAGTGTTGTGTTTTAAGCAGTTGTTTCCTTGGGTAGAGCTGGACTGATCATTCAGGCTGATTCAGATGTAGTCAGTCTGGCATTTGGAAGAAATCATGGCTTCTCCCCTCAGGAGTCATCTGCAGATTCTGTTACTGAGACTTCTCTGACCTCAAAAACTGCTCCCTCTAGACTGGAGTAAGAGATACAAAAACTTGGGGGGAAAAATTTGCTTTGAAATTACTATATCTATTAGATTTTTATGGCTATTTTAATTATTACTTTAAATAGTAAGGAAGGACCAGCTGTTACTTTAGTCAAGGCTTTGGGTTCCTGTAAGAAACTTTATGCTTACTAACAGACGGCTATTCTGCAGAAATGTGGGGAAATGCCAGAAAGTAGCATTAAGTGTCCTAATGCCAACAGCCTTCCTTGTTTCTGGTCCAGAGTTCTATTTCAGAATCTGGGAGAATGAGGCATATCCTTGTGGCACAAGGCATGAGACAGAGGAAGAACTTTGAAGACTTCCTCACCAGAGGATCTCATGCGAAGGCTCATCGTGAACATTGTTCAGTGCTATCTGGCTTAATCCTCACAGCAGATCTACAAGACAGAGTTGGTTAGCTTGACTTTACAGACAAAGACTTAAAGGATTAAAGAAATTAAATAACTTGCCCCAAATCAGTTAGTTAAAAAACATGTCAAACTGAGGTCTCTGGACCAGTTTATTTAGAAATGTGAAAAGCAAGAGGAGTAAAGAAAGATATCTAAGCAGACTGCAGCTGCTGTCCCCAGAAGAATGCTCATAGCCCTCCGGGCAGTGAAGGAAGCTTTTTCCCAGAGGGCAGTGCCAGCCCCATGTGGCCCATGGTGACCTTCTGAGTAAGGTCAAGCTTTGGAGAAAGTAATGCACTCTCAGAATCTAATTCTCCCAAATCAAGGTTCTAAGCCTTATAGATTTTTTTTTCTCTCTTTCCTTTGGTCTCTAAACATCTAAAAAGCACTGCAACTTGGTTTTGAAAAGCTGGCATCTCCATTTTAGGAAATACATTTTAAAAGCCTTTCTGACAGGACGGGTATCAAAATAAGCAGAATACCAGATTATTTTTGTAATGTCAACTCTATAGCCAATTGGTTTATAGTACTTGCATTTTTTAGGAAGCCTAACTATAAGGGGAATTTATTTTTTTCTTTCGTACTCCAAATTCTCAGACAGCTTCTTTTGTTCTATACATTTTGAGGGATATGTTCTGGCTTTTTTATTTTTAAAGCAACAGTACAATACAGAACCTCTTTTTTTTGCAATAAAAGAAGTAGGGAAGGAGATTAAGTCAAAGCACAGAAGCACATTTTCATAATAACTGCTTTCAAAGAAATACAAAGCAACAAAGGGTTTGGAGGACTGCTAAGATGTGGCAAGTGCTGGCAGTGTGTGCATAAGCATGCACGGATATATTTTGCAGTGGGAACAGGGTGTAGAAACAACAGGCAGAAAAATCTTGTAAATAATACAAAATTACCAAGAGAAAATTACCAGTAGAGCTAGAATAAAAGGGAAGAAACAGTATTAAGCTCAATGGCATGACTTTTGTCACTGACTTTTGTCCATAAGCCTAGGGAAATGTCCTCTCTATCCTGCCCTTACTCTTACAGACTCCTTAACTTTTAGGGGGCATTCATTGACTGTTTCTCCATTAGATATTCAGGTTCCCCGATGCAAAAAACAAACCAACTACAGTAAGAGACAATGCAGCTAAGCATGCTAAACTAGTCAGTTTTGGGTTCTTAAATGCTTTTTCATTTTCTGTAAATATTTCAGAACTACATGTACTGTGCCTCTAATAGATTACATAGATGGGAATGATTATTCCATTGAACCACAGCAAGGTGGGGATGAAGATGGTTTTGCCAGAGGGGCCTGGGACTGGAGTTTACTATGGAAACGTATTCCTCTAAGCCACAAGGAAAAAGCCAAAAGAAAGCATAAAACTGAACCTTATCGGTAAAGATTATTACTTTATTTTTTTAATGTTGAATGTTTATCTAAGTACTTCTCTTTTTCCTTCCCCACAACCTCGTGTAAATATATGGGTCCATACATACGTTTCCATTTGATCTGTGCTACATCATCAACACAACACAGAACCATTTGCACTGTGCCGCTTATAGATGTCATAAATGGCAACACATATGAAATTGTACCCCAAGGGGGTGGTGATGAAGATGGGTATGCCCGAGGAGCATGGGATTGGAGTATGCTCTGGAAACGGGTGCCTCTGACCCCTCGAGAGAAGAGAATGAGAAAGACAAAAACTGAACCGTATCGGTAATCACTAAATCACTTACATGTTCTTCTTTTCTCCAGTTGCTGCTAATCTATTAATCTGTTGCCACGCTAAAATTTTGTTGTTTGAACTGTAGATGCTATCTCAGACTCTGTGTTTCTTCCCTTATACCTTTTTTTTTTTTTTTTTTTTAGAGCTACAAATTCACCCTTGCTTCTTTATAATTGCTTTTACCCTGAATGCAAGCTCCACTATTGAGAATCACGCTCTTTCATTGGGGGAAAACTTAATGTAAAAAGCACTATTAGTTCTCAGGATAAGTGAAAAAAAAGAAAACCTTGACTTGCTGTCCTTGTAGACTAGTTAACAAATTTTATTCTTTTGATGAGCATGTTATTCTACAAATTTAAAATATATAGTTTATTTATAATCCAATACTTTTCATTTCCACTTTGACGCTTTTGGTGTAATGTTAATGATGAGAGATACTAGCAAGAGAATTTGGGTTTTCCCCCATTTGTTTTATACACTAATTCATTTTTGGGGGGGATACTGGGAATCAGACTCACGACCTCAAGCTTGCCAGGCAGGCGCTGTGCCACTGAGCTAAATCCCCAGCCCCTATATGCTAATTCTTAAAATACGAATTTTGTGCTAGTTAAATCTGTCAAGTAAAAATACACAACTTTTAGAAAATGTGACATAGAATTCCTTTTTGCTTCATCTTAGAAGAATGCTTGATCAAAAGAACACTATTCCATAACCAGCTTTTGTCCCTTCTTGTGGTTCTTCAAGTAAAATAACCTATTTTACTCTCCGCTTTTGATCTTTTAATTGGAACATTTTACTCGCTTTCAAAAAAGTAACCCCAAATGAAATGTTTGCTCAAATGTGTCTGATTTAATCATCATCATCATTATTATTGTTGTTGTTATTTTGATCTTCTCAGATTCTTCCTTCTGTTACACTGCTGATAATATTCGAACTGTTTTGGGAAGGTGCTTCACTGACATGGAGATGCTGATGCATTTGGGCATATCGTGATAGCAAGATACTGAATGGCAAACATAAGGAAATTATAGAACTGTAAGCCTCTTTGGGCATTATTTAAAATTTTCATTTGAAAATTTCTGATTCAAATTAGTCTAGGAATCTGCTGCTTACCCTGACAATTCTAGGAGAAAACAATAAAGGGCACTGACTACATTTATTTTTACTGCTATTTCCATGGGCTAGTAAAGACTTCCTAAGTGAGCTAGGAAAATTAAAGGAAGATTTCTCTCTAACTAACTAGTTTCCATGTTAGGATGCATTTTCAATTTTATATTGAGATAAATGAGAATATATTTAAAGATAAAGTCATATTTATAATGGAAGATTTTTAAATGACAGTTAAATAAATGTAACATGTAGTATAACCAGAAGTGTAATACCACTAATGAGTTAGGCAGCATATTTTAAGAAAAGGAGTGTGCTGTGCTATATGCAGTCAGATTTGGATAAGGGCAGAGTGGAATAAAGGTCGTAAGTTTGTTACATACTACAGAGTCCAGGTAGTGTTAGCTTGGTCTAGGGTGGTGGCAGTGAAGGTGCTGACAGATTCAAAGTATATTTTCAAGATAGAATCAATAAGGTTCATGATACATAGGTATAATGATGAGTAAGATATACTAGCAGCATTAAGTTCCCTAAAACATAAAGACCATGCTGCATTAATAATGAATTTTTCAGTTAGGATAGAGAGGGATTCAGAGCAGGATGAAAATCATTCCACTATCATTTCTCCCAAATCGTGGGTGTGACTTGTCCTTAAAAAGCTATCAAAATTTTTTTCTCTTGCCCCTAAAATGTATGCAATTTACAATCCAAGAAGGACCACAGATCACCCTATTGCATTCCTACCTCCCAGCATAATAAATAGTGATGCTGAATTTTCCTGTGTCATTCTTAAGCTACATTTGCAAACTCTGAATGAACTGGGGCTGTTCTGCAGTGAGTTACACCCTTATTTGGCCAGCCCTTGAGCTATAAAATTAAAAAATGACAGACTGCTTCCATGGTGTATGGTTTCGTTCATCCCAAAATGACTCATAAATCATTGCAGGAGCAGTTAACAGACCACGGCTGTATGGCTGAGTGTTTAGGAGTGAAAGAGAAAATTTTTATTTTAACTTAAACGACTTTAATTTTTAAATCAACAAAGGAACGAAGGCGCCCTCTACTGGTAAAATGGTGCAATACTCTAATTTGTAATGTTACTTAGTTTCAAAAATTTGGTAAATTCATTGAAAATTATGAATAAATTGTTTTGCGAAGGATTTATAATTTTCTTAATGTTTGGCCATCAGTTTTATCTTTCCTATGCATATTTAGGCTATATTCCAAAAGGCTTGTTATTCTGTTAGTAAAGGCTTGGGAGGGGTGGTTAAATGGTTATTGCAATGTTATTTTTGTTTTTTCCTTTAGGTCCCCAGCCATGGCTGGTGGGTTATTTGCCATTGAACGAGATTTCTTCTTTGAACTGGGTCTCTATGATCCAGGTCTCCAGATTTGGGGTGGTGAAAACTTTGAGATTTCCTACAAGGTAACATTTCATTTAAATTAAACAAATGCAGTTTTCTAGGTTGTTACTGACTTTTGTGACTTTCAGATGAAGATAGCTTCTTTTGAAAAAAATGTCTGTATAATTTATTTCTCCAAATCCTAAGAAATGATTTAAAAGTGTGTACCTTTTGGGGAAGATAAAGCAAAATGCAGGCTGGGGATATAGCTCAGTGGCACAAGCACCTGCCTGGCAAGCACAGTCCTGAGTTCGATTCCTGGTACCAAAGGAAAAAAAAGATAAAGCAAAATACAAGCTCTGAACTTA
Organism: Dasyprocta punctata; assembly: GCA_004363535.1. Lineage (NCBI taxonomy): Eukaryota > Metazoa > Chordata > Mammalia > Rodentia > Dasyproctidae > Dasyprocta > Dasyprocta punctata. The sequence continues at coordinate 24,100 of RJWM01024142.1, read as the reverse complement.
CATGTTTTTGGGGCTCAGCTCAGAGTTATAGCCAAGAAGCTTTGGAAATGGAAACACCCTCCTCCCACCCCCAGGCTTTCTGTACACTCCAACCTTGTATTATATTATCCCACTGGAGACTCTGCATGTATTGGGCCCACAGTTGAACACCCACCCTTTATCACTGTAGGACATGATGATTCAAGACGAAAGCAGGTCCCCACAATGACTGTGCATCCTCAGACTGACCCTGGAGCTGTCTTCCTGTGGCACCTCCCTTGTTGTTGAGACTGTCCTTGAGCAATCATAACTTCTGTGGTCCAAGTCCCACCTCAACCCCGCTCTTACCTTCATTTTCCAAAAGAGAGAGAACTGTATCAGAGTGTGGGTTGAATGGGTATTCATTACCTCTTGTCTTCAACGTCCTATGCTGAGGACTGTGAGGGATAGAAGAGGTGAAACCTGGATCTGGATCTCAAGGAATTTACAGTTGATAAGAGGTTAGAACTATAAGTAATACAAGAAGAAGCCATAAAATGGCATAAACAGCATAGTTTGGGGACTAGAACTTGAGGCAGAACTAGTATGATATCAATAAGCAACAGATAAAGAAGGGAATCTTCTAAGCAAGTGGAATGGAAGAAGGTATAAAGGTGTGGCCATAGAGCGTGTATTCAGGGAGGAACAGTTTGACAGAATCAGGAAGAATGAATAAGGAAGATAATGAATAAGAAGATAAAGTGAACTGGTATAATAGGACCATATGGAAGGGTCTTTAATACTGAGTTAAAGAAATTTTTACCTAATTTGATAAGCAGTGGAGAACTATCAAAGATACTAAATAAGGGAATAACATGAACCAAAGCTGCCCTTCAGCTTCAGTAATCTCTTACTATAAATAAGACTGGAGTTAAGTAGAGACCAGTTGGAGATAAAGCCAGTAGGGGGGTTTATAATAATCACCCATGTAGGAAATATATTAGCACTGGAAATGATGAAGGTTGTCAGGATCGAACAATCTGCATTACCTATGAGGTTATATTGAGAAAAGGGTGCTAGGGACTACAAGTAGCAGTTTATTATTATATTCCCATTGCCTTCCTTGTGTGAGTTTTTAAAATAATTATTTTGTGATTTTACTTTATGAATTCTGTATAGACATTTATCTAATTGAGATGTAAGATTTATGTTTATGAGACAAATTTTCAGATACAATTTATCTTGTATTTGAAACAACTTTCACAGCATTTGTTTTTCTTTGACAGATATGGCAGTGTGGTGGGAAATTATTGTTTGTTCCTTGTTCTCGTGTTGGACACATATACCGTCTTGAGGGCTGGCAAGGAAATCCTCCACCCCTGTACGTTGGGTCTTCTCCAACTCTAAAGGTGAGTTTGGGTTAAAGGAGGAGAAGGATAGGAAACTAGCATTTGTATATCCCATGCTATAGTAGAAATTTAACAAATGTTGATAATGTTGATATCTGTAATATATGTTGTTATCCATAGTAACCATGATGTACAATAGATTTTTGAACCCATTCCTCCCATCTAATTGAAACTTGTGTCTTCTATTCCACATCTCAGCAATCCCCCTACCCCTACCCTTATCCTCTGGTAACCATCATTTCACTTTGTATTTCTGAGTTTAACTTTTTTAGCCACCACATCGGAGTGAGATCACACAATATTTATCTTTCTGTGCGTCGCTTATTACACTTCACATAAAGCATAATGTACATCATCTTTCCATGGTGTTGGAAATGATAGAATTTCTTTATCTGTTCAGGTCCTTTGCCCATTTTTAAATCAAATTAACTTCTCCCCTTACTGTGGAGTTGAGTTCCTTATATACTTTGGACATTAATGCTGTATCAGATGTATAAGTTGCAGATACATTCTCCCATTCTGTAGTGTATCTCTTTACCTTGTTGTTTGTTTCCTAAGTGAGCAGCAGCTTTTTGGTTTGTTCTAATCCCACTTGTGTATTTTTTGCTTTTATAGTCTTTGTATGGAAATTTCCCTCATGTTTTCATCAACTTCCCACCATGCTTTCTTACTCCAACGGCAGAGGTGACTGGTTACTGCATAGATTGTGTGGTCCACATAGCCAAAGATAGTTACTATCCAACCTTTCATAGAGAAAATTTGCTGATGCTCATGATCTTTATAGATCAAGAGGCTAAACAATAAATGATGTTTTAATCACATAGATTCATCTAAAAGTTTTATAGTTTCAGGACTTAAATTTAAGACTTTATACTGTTTTAATTTTGGTATGTGGTGTGAGGTAAAGGTCTAATTTTCATTCTTCTGCATGTGAATACCCAATTTTCTCAGCACCATTTATTGAAGAGACTATTCTTTCTCCATTGTGTATTCTTGACGCCTCTGTCAGAGGACAGCTGTAAATGCCTGAATTATTTCTGTGCTCTCGATTCTGTCCCATTGGTCTATGTGTCTGTTTTTATTGCCAGTACTGGACTGTTTTGATTACTATAACTTTGTAGTAGATTTTTGAAATCAAGCGATATAATGCCTCTGACTCTGTTTGTTTTGTTTAATTTTATATTGATGATTCAGGGTCTTTTGCAGTTCCATACAAATTTTAGGATTGATTTTTCTGTTTCTGTGAAAAATTTTATTGATATTTTGATAGGAATTGCATTGAATGTGTAGATTACTTAGAGTAATTTGGACATTTTAACAGTGTTAGTTTTGGCCATCTGTGAACATGGGGTATCTTTCCATTTATTTATGTCTTTTCCAATGTCTTTCATCCATGTTTCTTTTCCTTTTTTTTTTTTTTTTTTTTTTTTTTTTTTTTTTTTTTTTTTTTTTTTTTTTTTTTTTTTTTTTTTTTTTTTTTTTTTTTTTTTTTTTTTTTTTTTTTTTTTTTGTATTGGAGATTAAACTCATGACCTCATGGCTTGCCAGGGCAGGCACTTTGCCACTGAGCTATATCCCTGGCCTCATCATACATGTGTAGGTATTTCACTTCCTTGGTTAACTTTATTTCTAATTTTTTGTTTTGTTTTGTTTTGTTTTTATTTTGGTCTGGGAACATGTTCACTGGTTGATAATTACCTTATTTATACACTAGAAAAAAATATTAATTTAGACACTAGGTATTCCTACCCTTGATTTAAAACAGAGCTATCACTACTATGGCCCACCTACCAAATGCAGCACTTTTTAGTAAATAAAGTTGTATTTGAGCACATTTCTACTCATTCGTTTGTGTATGATCAATGGCTGCTTTCTTACTGTAATTGTTGACTAGTTGTTGCATAGATTGAATGGTCCACTAAGACAAAGGCACTTACTACCTGACCTTTTTTAGAGAAAATTTGCTGGTGATCTTTATAAATCAAGAGGCTAACTTGAATAAATGATTGCATATACTTATGCAGTCATTTATACATTCTGTAAAACCTTAGAAGTTAGCTTTTTATCAGTTACCACAATGTCAATTTATTGCTATGTAGCTTCTTTTCCTTAATATGAACAAACTAGAGCAGGCGTGGTGACGCACGCCTTTCATCCCAGCACTTGGGGGCTGAGGTAGGAGGAGCGTTGTGAGTTCAAGGCCGGCTTGGGCTACAACGGAAGCACAAGGCTGGCCTGAGTTCCATACTGTGTCTACAAGCCTGTCTCAAAAACCTAGGACTGGGAGTTTGGCTCAGTGGCGTAAGTGCCTGCCTGGCAGGCACAAGGTTGTGAGTTGGATCCCTGGTGCCACAAAAAAAAAAAAAAAAGGAAAAGTACTCATTTAATTTGAGGTTATAATAAAATGATTCTATCACAGATGTAAAAAAAATTGACAGAGTTACCTGCAAAACTGTGTTCTATCAAACAGAGCTATTGTCTTTCCTGATAGTTTCTGAAATGAAATTCTTCTGTACACATACCAGTAGTATGATTATAATAAAAAGGGTTTTTCTGGGAAAAGGAACCCCATGTTAGTTAGCCTCTCAGAAATTTTCTCCAGATTTTAATCTCTTCCTCTCTTAGCAAGATAAAATATATTATCTTAGAATACATCAGTGACAGTGATTCTTTTAGAGACTAGGCGCCCTAACTGCTCATAAAGTCTTTTTTTTTTTGTTTTTTTTTTTTTGCGGCAGCGGGGATTGAACTCACAACCTCGCACCTGCCAGACAGGAACCTGAGCCACTGAGCCAAACTCCCAGCCCTGGTTTTTTGAGGCAGGGTCGCACTATGTAGCTCAGGCCGGCCTTGCGCTCACGTTGTAGCCCAAGCCAGCCTCGAACTCACAACGCTCCGCCTACCTCAGCCTCCCGAGTGCTGGGATTAAAGGCGTGTGCCACCACGCCCGGCTCATGAAGTCATTTCTGGTGCTATTCCTTTCCCAGCATGTGCGTGGTCCCTAGGTGCACTGTTCTCCGATGCTCAGCTGCTAGAGCAATGCTGGGGTGACTTGTCCCGTGTGCCAACAGAGAGGGCTGTGTGTCCCTGCTGCAGCACGCATGCCATAGGTTCTCCACCATTGAAGTATATGATCTGCCAGCTCAAGGAGATGCGGTTCTGTGTATGTCACTTTTTAGTTGAGCACGTATGGTATGTTTATCCTTGGCGAATGACATATTAGAATCATTAGCTCACTTGCATTTGTTGTTTACATACTAGGTCTTATGAAACTGAATTTGTTGTATCATGGTCATGTTTTATGTGTCTAAGACAGGCTGTTTAGGTCGCTGATGTTATTTCTGTTTTCCAAAATGGTATTAATTTTCTTCTTTGCAGAATTATGTTAGAGTTGTGGAGGTTTGGTGGGATGAATATAAGGACTACTTCTACGCTAGCCGTCCTGAATCAAAGGCATTACCCTATGGTGACATATCTGAACTGAAAAAATTCCGAGAAGATCATAACTGTAAAAGTTTCAAGTGGTTCATGGAAGAAATAGCTTATGATATCACCTCACACTACCCTCTGCCCCCAAAAAATGTTGAGTGGGGAGAAGTAAGTATCAGCTGATATTCAGATTTCAGTATATTTGCGTTTGGGAGAAGGCAGAGAGAGATGGAAGGATATGTGTAAGGGAAAAAAAAATTTTGAGGAAACATAGGTAAAACCTGCCTGGCAACATCTACCACCCTTCCACTAAACCCCTGCCACTGCCCTGGATACCCAACCAGTCTCCCCCAGTCCTCTTTGAAACTTCTCTTTCTCTCATACTTCCAATTTCTGGTCTGAGCCACCATCATCTCTTGGCAAGACTAATTTTTTGGCCCTCTTCCAGCCTGTTCTAAACACAGCAGGCAGTCAGAGTGATCTCTGTGAAATTCGAGTCAAGCCTCTCCATGTTAGAAAATGTGCAGCGACACCCCTTCCACTCAGGTGAAGATAAAGTCCTTCCTAGGGCCTCCCAGATCTGTGTTGTCTGTCCACTCTCTGGCCTCACCTGCGCCTGTTCTCTGCACCACCGCCGCCCGCCCCACTGTCCCTGCTGCTTCCTCTACGCCATGGCCATTGCCTCTGCCCATAACGCTTCCTTTCAGACCTCTGCACACAAGTCTGATGCTTCCTCCTCCTTCAGGGTTGCTCACTGGTCACCTTCACAGTGAGCTCGACCCTGCAACGCCCTCCTAAACTCTAGTCTCTTCTCTGCTTAACTTACTCTCCTCTTTTCCTCATGATACTTAGCACTTTCTAGCATAGTACATGATTTATTTGTCTGTTCTATATTTTGCATAGACTGTGTCTTTCCTAGAAATGTGAGTTCACTGATGTCTCAGCACCAAAACATGCCTGACACACAGTAGGTACTCAGTATTCGAACGATGAGTAAATAATACATGCATGAATGAATGGGTAAATAGAATTTTCTCTCCTCCTTTTACTGTGTCATTTATGAATACATCTTCACTTTAAAGCCTCCCCATTCTGGCACTTTCATTTCTCAGCATTCCCTGCCCCCTGTCTGTTTACTGGCTGCTGGGCGGTCCTCAGAGCTCCTCCAGGCTGTGTTAGAGGCTGTCTCCTCAGCATCCTCCCTCCCGACTCCCACTTACCCTCCTCCCACAGGCTGTGGTCCTCTGGACCACGACTTGTTCATCTTTGTGTCTTCAAAAGCTCTTACATCATAGTGTACAGCTGATATTTGCTGAATGAATGAATGAATGTGTGAAACATTTTATCCAAGTACTATGTAGATTTATAATTGAGATTAAATATATGCTATTTCCAAAAATAGTTCTTTTGATAGAAAATTAACATTTCAAATGTAAAGACCTGCATTACCTTTTCACCTACATTACCCATCATGAAAGAAAAATCTCACTGCCTGGCCTGTGTATCAGGATATTTGCCCCCAGACCTCTGAATGCCACTTCCAAAGTACTTTATAGCTATCAGAGAAAAGTACTTATAGACTGATTCTGTTCTAGATATCTCAGGCCAGTAACTGTTACCACTGGGTTTAAGAATTTTGCTTCTTTAAAAAAAAAAAAAAAAAAAAAAAAGAATTTTGCTTCTTGTTACCGTGATTTATCATGATTCTAAAATTATACTTAATGGTATCCTTTTTATTTTTTTTCTGTGGTATTTTATGACAGAATTTAGATCAATGCCGTTAGAATGAGCTCTTTTTATTGTTGACTTCAAGACCGTGATTTTAGAGATGAGTAGTGTGCTCAAAAATATGAAAAGACAACATTAATCTGGCAGTACACACTCCCAGGTTTCCCTGTGAACTGTAATATTTGATATGAAACTTACACTTTGATGCTAATTGCTTTTTGGTTGTGTGTTACTGTTTTTAGATCAGAGGTTTTGAAACCGCTTACTGCATTGACAGCATGGGGAAAACGAATGGAGGCTTCGTGGAACTTGGACCTTGCCACAGGATGGGAGGGAATCAGGTGAGTCATTTTCTTTTGTCTTCAAATTGGTTAATACTGAGATCCTCACCGCAGGGTTCAGATTGGTTTTTAATTTGATGTATATATGTATCTTTTAAATGATATATCAAAAAAGTATATATATATTACATATATAAATATATATTAATTTTTTCCCTCAGTATTAGGGGTTGAATCCAGGGCCTATGACCTGAACTACATGCTAATCTCCTTTTAAAAATTTTTTTATTCTTGCTAAGTTGCCTAGGCTGGGCTTGAACTTGTAATCCTCTTGCCTCGGCCTCCCAAAGGTCTGCAAATATAGGGATATGCCACTATGCCCAGTAGTCATTTTATTTTGATAAAGTAAAGCACTGTATAAAGAACTGGCTACTAAAACATTGACTTAATTAAGCAGGATAATAGCCATGCTGATTTTCACATAAGCAATTAGAATCTTGAATTGATGTCTATATATAAGAAATTATGGTATTTTCTTATGGGAGTATATATTTGCAATCATTGTGTAAGCCTAACCCTCTAACAGTATTTTTGAAAATCTAATTCAGTAATCTGTATTTTACTAATACATTTTCTTATTTATGTGGATTTTTTCTTGTGTCTAATTTAGATTGTGAAATATATCAGAATTGTTCCCAATTTTTCATTTTCTTACATTATTGGTACATAGTAAATATGTGTTGATGACCCATTCTGTATCTTAGAGGTTAAAGAACATAATCATTTAATTGTTTTTTTGTTTTATTTTAGTACCAGGGATCGAACTCACAACTTCACGCCTGCCAGGCAGGTGCTAATGCCACTGAGCTAAATCCCCGGGCCTATTTTTTGAGACAGAGTCTCACTGCGGAATTCAGGCTGGTCTTGAACTCACTTTGTAGCCCAGGCTGGTCTTGAACTCACAATGATACCCTTGCCTCAGCCTCCCGAGTGCTGGGATTACAGGCATGCGCCACCATGCCCAGCTCTCATTTAAATGTTAATAGGAGTCTTCACTGACTTCAGAATATTTCCAGTTCCTACCTAGGACTAAATTTCAAACACAGAAAATTTATAGAATGTTGTTGTTCATTCAATTATAGGAGTTAAGTTGCTTTTTTGTATTCGTAAAATGTGTATCAACAGGGAAGTCAATTCCATTATCTTTTTTTTTAAACAGCTTTTCCGAATCAATGAAGCGAATCAGCTCATGCAATATGACCAGTGTTTGACAAAAGGGCCTGATGGATCAAAAGTTATGATTACACACTGTAATCTAAATGAATTTAAGGAATGGCAGTACTTAAAGGTACTCTGTGTTTCAACTCCTGAAATAATATATGCTGTTTCATTTTCAGTAACACCTAGCATGTGAAATTTAGGTGAATAAATCTGAAACCTGCCTGCAAACTGACTTGCATTTTCCTCTCGTTTAGACATTTGTACAGGTTTTCTGGAGCACTGGGTGAATTTGAGGTATCACTTCTATTCTCTGGTACAATATTGCCATGAAATAAGGTCACTGCGAGGTCCGTAAGGACCCACTCTTAATTTCAGTAACTCAGGAAAATCAGTGTTCTATGAAGCAATCATTGCTATTGTTCCACTGTCAAAGTCTGATTTTTAAAATCTCAGTGTGTATTTATGCCATTAAAAATATGTGGTTAATATTTCATGTTGCCAGCAGGTGGAGATAGAGACAAACAAATAAAACTTGGAAACCTAGACCTTCACTACTTCCTTATCATTGTTTGCTTACTAGAACAGGATAAATATAGCCAGTTGCTTTAACGGTCAAATTTATTCATGTGGCATTGCTGAGTCGGTTCTTCTATTTCATTTATATGTATTTAAAGCTCTGTGGCAAGTTGAATATTCAAGCATATTAATGAATTAATGTATAGTTTTCAAAGCATAGATTTTGGCTAAAATAAACCAATTTATTATGAAATAAAATATTGAGAAAACTTTTCAAAGATAAAAAAACTGGCAGCCATCAAGTTTACTTACCTAATTATTTTATAATATCCCATCTCTCAGATAAAACTTGTTTGCTATGTAGTAATGATATTGTGACCCAGCTTAATATTTCCAGTTATATCTTTCCTGAATAATCACCAAGAAGTGGAAAATATATATCAATTACTGATTGCTTCATCTTTTTTTTTTTTTTTTTTTTAAGACAGGGTCTTGCTATGTAGTTCAGGCTTGCTTTGAACTCACTGTGTAACCCAGGCTGGCCTTGAACTTGGGCCAATTCTCCTGTCTCAGTTTCCAGAGTGCTGGGATTACAGGCATGCTCCACCATGCCCAACTAAGTTCTTCAAAATTATTAAAACTTTCCCCAGACAGGTTTTGTTTATACAGGTTATTACTAACAATAGTTCTGAAATTAGAAATTAAATCTGAGAATTTATAAAATTTTTAAGTCAGTCGGAGTGGTGTGATGAACTGAAACAAAACCTATGTATATATAAAAATTAGTTGGGACAGTTAGAGAAAAAGAAAAAGAGAATGTTTATCATTTGATATTTGGATCCAATTTTGCTTTTTGAATTACATTATTTTGTTTCTGCTTGAAAAAAAAATAGGTCTTGAAGTCTTTAATTTCTCTGTAATGTTTTCTAGTTTTCTGTATATAGGTCTTGTAAATTTTGTGATGAGATCTATTTCATATTTTGATGCTCTTGTAAAAAATTTGTTTTGTTTTTTTCACCATTAAATACAGTTGCTTTTCAATAAAAAAAATTTTAAGTCATGAAAAAGTAACAATAATAACCTCATATGCTAATGTACATAACATTTTAATTAAAAATAAGTTTTTCCACAAAAAGTAGAAAAACAGCATTGTCCTATAATTTTATAAACCCTTGTAATGTCTGGTTTATAAAAGGCAGCTGGATTTATACTGATCCTGCATTGACTCTGATATACTTCGTTGTTTTGGATTTATACTAATTCTACATTGAATCTGATACACTTGGTTGTTTTAGTTGGTATTTATGAAAAATCTCACCCCAACAAACTTCCAGTTAGAAGAGAAAGTAATTGAGTAGCTTTTGAAACTATCTTTTGAAATTACACCACAGTTCAATAAGTGGTACTTTCTTAAAAGTTATTTGCAGTATAAAATCTGAAGCCATATTGGTAAACATTTTGTCTTATTTAAACAGTAAAAACTAATAGTCTGTTACACCTTGATTGAAGTTTTAATTCATGTGAGTTTTTACACCATACAGTGCTCATTCAGAAAGTATTGTTAACTAAATTATATAGATCTCTCCAAATGCTGGCATATTTCATTGTACAGTAAGAAAATATCACAAATATAACTACTCATTTCACCAGAAAAGTCTTCAAATGTGAAACCGTTACAGTGGTAGAAATACATTTTCCAAACTCTGATTTTTGCTTAAAAATTCAGATTTTGTCAATGGCAAAAACACTGTCAGGTTTTGTTTGTTTGTTTGTTTGTTTCTTAGTGCCAGGCTCACCTCATTTTCAAGAAAATGTCTATTATTCAAACTCAAGTTTGAATAACCACATTTGTTGATTATTTTTGAAGTAAAAAGACATTTTATGAAAAAAGCAGCTAGTTCATCCCTCAAGGCTGTTGTATAAGTGCTTTTTCTCAAGATACCATTGTACCTGCGTTGTGTGGAAATAATTAATGCATCTTACAATTTCATCTCAGAAAGTATTTTTTAAGTACATACTCAGGTCAGATTTTAATAAAATAAAATAAGCTTTAGCTGCTTCATCAAGGACATCCATAAGTGGTACTGGAGATTGAACTGAGGGTCTTTGAACTGAGCTACAACCCCAGCCCTTTTTTATTTTTTAGAGACACGGTCTAAGTTGTTAAATTGCCTAGGCTCAGCTCGATTTTGCCATTCCTTTGCCTAAGCCTCTCAGAGTGCAGAGGTTATAGGCACGCAGTGCCACAGCTGGCCAATATTTGCTTTTTTAACTGTGAGTTATGTGACTGTGAAGAATAAGACTACTGGCACAGTTTGGTGTCACTGCTGGATTCATGGTAAGGCTTCATCAGTTTTACTCCCCATTGCTTTTGTCCCATTAGCATCACTGTCAGCCACTGAAAAAGGCAAATGAATTCTTTGTATCCTGAAAATGGTATTAGCCTGATAGACCCAAGCTTGGATAGTCTGAGGACCATGCTTAGAGGAATTCTGAGCTATAGTAAAGAAATATCATGCGAACTAGGGTATCTTCAGTGGAGATGGGAAGGAGGGAATATAAACCAGAGACATTGTAAATATCAACCCTCAATAACTGGTATAATATGAATGAGTAAGGGAAAGTGCATTATTTCCTGAGGACAGGAAAGCCAACATTGTCATTAGCCACCATAGGAACCAGTGAAGTATGTTTGGAGGGGAAGAAAATGAAGTTAGGTTTATATACATTGTTTGATATAACAGCAGTATATTAGGACTTAACAGTAAAAGACCTGGGAAGACTGATGATCTGAGGTATTAGCTTACATAAGCTCATTCAATTTGCTTGAATTATCTTTTGAAAGCCAGGCAATGACTTTTAATGTCAGTGATATCAAAAGAGTCCAAATTATAACTTACTTTTCCTTTCTGTGTTTTCTAGAACCTGCACCGATTTACTCACATTCCTTCAGGGAAGTGCTTAGATCGCTCAGAGGTCTTGCATCAAGTGTTCATCTCCAATTGTGACTCCAGTAAAATGACTCAAAAGTGGGAAATGAATAACATCCACAGTGTTTAGAAAGAAATGAATAGTCTACCTACTGACAAGTAAATTTATACAGGACTGAAAACCGCCTGAAACCTGCTGCAACAACTATTATTAACTCTGTACAGCTCCCAACCTGGAACCTCCTGATCAGTTTGAAGGACATTGATAAACTGTGATTTTACAATAACGTTATCATATGCAGTTACTGTTTACAAAACTGCTTTTACCTTAAACTTTGTAGATGTTTACATCTTTTTTGTTTTTGTTTCAAGATGATGTTGGTAATTTGTGCCTTTAACTCTGCTTTGATAGAACAGAGTTAAAAGCATGTTGTCTTCTTTGGGATTACACTCAGGGGTCTGAAAGGCAGTTTGATTTTTTTTTTTTAAACACACTTGAAAAAAGGTTGGAGTAACCAGACTTTCTTATATAACTTGGTGATTATCAACCTGTTGTGTCTTTATTTAATTTTACATCTTTTTGAAGCACTGCCACAGGTTATTAGCCAAGGTGGCCTTCCTTCACGGTCATGCTGCTTTTTTGAAAGGTGAATTTCAGCAACACATTTAGTGCCTCTTTCATTTCTTGGTATATTTTTCAAGAGCTTTTGATGAAATTTATAGGCTGATAATGCTGAAATGAATTGTCACCTGTATGGGAAGTACTTGTACCACTCAGAAATAGATTTATGTACTGCCATTTGGTATGAAGTTGAGTGTTGTATAGCTTGAACAAGAAATGACAATATGGAACATCCCAAGGCTATTCCATAGGGTTTGAAGATTGTGGCATTAACCTCCTTACTTACTGGTGTTCTCAATGCCATCTGCCATACCAACTCTTAGGATAGCAAGAGCCTTCCAGTTAGAGGGAAAAAAAAAAAAACTTTGCACATACATTTGGTACTTACTTTTTCCCTAGCACCTGCCAGTATATATATAAAAAAACACTATAAATAATTCTCTGTATTGAAATTTCAAAGGGAGGCTAACAAACACAACACATCACTATAAACACATCAAAGATTTGTCCTAAGGTAAGAATTTCCAAGCCCTTGTTAAATTAAGCCTTATAAAACTTGTGCATTACAGCCTAAGCTGTGCAACCTATGAAACAAAGAGTGAATTGCTGTTTCATTTATTGTCTTCATCCAAATGCAATTCCATGCACATTTCTTAAAGTTAAGGAAATGACTATTTAATCATACAGCTCATTAATAAATGTGAACTGTTTTGTTAGATTGGGTATTAGTTCTCTAGTTTTTCTTAATTTCTTTTTGGGAAACATTCTTATTAATATTTTTCCAATGAAAATATTTGTTTGGATTCAAACATTTATTAATATAGTATCTACAATAGGAGAACCAAGTATTGCAAATGATCAATTTGATTTTAATTTCTAGATAGTCTTTTATTTGCCCAAATATTAAAATCCCTAGGTTGAGTGCTTAAAAATGTAATAAGGTAGGGAATGGTAAGTAAGCATTTTTATCTTGTAATCATGGTGTCATTACAATGAAAGGAATTCACAAACTACTGCCAGAGGAAACTATTTTTAATTAAATCTAAAAAAGAAAAAGAAAAAAACCTACATTTGTTTAAAAGCAAAGCCTTCAATATTTATTTCTTCCTTATTTCTTAAATTTGGAAAGTAAAAGCTAAACATCCTTAACAGAGTTTTATTTATAATTTTGAATTGTCGATTTGTATTTTGCTACTAATCTGTGATCAGCCATTTTAACGTTCACTCATCTTTAGGGATATTTACAAAGAAATAACATTTATATGCTTATATAATTGCAAAATAAATCAGCTATAAAAAAACAGTTGGTACTTTAATTACTTGTGTGTCTTGCAGACAGGTACCATTTTCCATGTTGGATGGATTGTAACTTTGTTATCTATGCACAAGCCTAGGAAAGGTGGCACATGAACTGTGCATGTAACTTTATGGGTAAATTAAATGGGTTTTGTGTGTGTGCAATTTGTGAAAAGAAGATAGTCTGTGAACATGATTCTGTATATTGAAATCAGAAACCTTACCAAACATGGAAAACATCAGAAGCTGCTGCCATAATGACTATTTTCTACTGTAGGCTGCTTTGGAAATAATTCCCATATCCTTGCTTTGTAAGTTGATAATATCACTATGCATTTCTATACATTTTATAAATTTGATTTATGCAGATTTTGATACACTGTATGTTTCTGTAGAAATTGTATAAATATTCAAAATTTTATTAGGGTAAATTTGAGAAGCTTATGTATATCTTAATTCTGGGTTGCTTGTTTTTTAGGTGAGAAAAAAATAAAATATTGTATTTTAATCCATGGGGGTTTTTTTAGTACTTGTAATCATTTACAAATCTAACTACACATTTTAAAGATTTTTTATTTAGAAGATCCACTATGAATAACTAAAATATTACAAACCATAGATATTAGTTGAGTATGTGCTTGAGTGTTGTTTAGAATTCTGCTGGGCTTAGAATATTTGGAATTTACCTGTCTGTAGGAAAGAAACGTAAAGGTTTCTTCTTACAGCATTTCCGTTACCTATGTATAACAGTTTTTTAAAGCCATCTATCCACTTAAAAAACATAATCTCAGCAAACATTTAGCTTTCTGGTCAATGTATTCTATATAATTGCCTTGTAAAAGTGAAAATACCTTTAAATCAAAATTCTTTGCAACCCAACAGATCAAGTGAGTAGAGCCAAGCAAAGGAAAGGGAAGCCTACCAAAATGAAATTAGAAGCAGTTCATAGGACCTGGTTGTACAAAACACACCATCTCAAGAAAAGATGGCCGTTCACAGATTCAAGTAAGTGGCTGTGTTGACTTGAAAACCTTTCAGCTGAGTTGTCCGTTGTCATGTCTTTCCATTCTTAGCTGTTGTAGTGGCAGGCTAAGAAATCTGAAAAGTGACCTATCACCAGAATGGAATGGGGACTCACTTATTACCTAAGATGGTCACTCAGAGATCTTAGAATATATGTCATTTCTAGACAAAATACAATTGAAAAAATTCCACATGTCATTTAATGGAAAATATCTCAGGGACCTACCAGGGCCAGATAATAGTTATGGCTAATACCTTAAGTAGTAGGGCTATAGTTAAGGTATGTGAAACTTCATGTGAAAGCACTTAAAAAAAAAATTGAACACTATGAAAGTTCATTAGAAACAATCTATGTTAAGAAAATGGACAAAAGTTTGAATAGTCCTGAGGGCTATCTTTCCTAGAATTGGGAGATGAAAGGAAGGACTATTTCTAAATTAGATTTGGTAATTGCTTTGCAGTCCTCATTTGTAAGATTTTTGAAATACCTGTAATTTAGGTGGATATATTTCAGTTTTCTGAGTGAATTGAATCTGAAGGGCGTATGTCTATGCAGAGGTGTAACACGTCTTAATTTTCATAATGCAATGATGTTACAGTTTGCTTATCTAAGCAGTAGAATAATGTGGTGGACTTCAATTTCTATCTGTATTCAAATTCGTTTTCACTGCAAGGTCCCATGTGACCTTGGATGAGTTATTTAACCTCTGTACCAGTTTGCTTAATAGTAAAATGGGGGAAATAACAGTGCCTATTTTATAGGGTTAATTATTAGGATTAAATGAGTTAACATACATAAAGTGTTTACATAAAGCTGCTGGCACACAGTCGAGGTAATATAAATGTTAACTATCATTATCTGGTTTCAAAGTCTTAAAATCTGTATTTAATCAGAAAAGTTAAGTCCACACTTTAAGCCTTTATAAACACTGTGTTTGCATGTGTTTCATATATCAGTTATCATTACCCCTACTTTACAAGTGAAGGAATGAAGCTCAGAAGTTAAAGAAGTTGGAGGTGAAATGACTACCATAAGAGAAACTTCTCTGCCTCGTGCCATTCACAAAATAAGTAGAATATAGTTTTCAGTGTTTTAATTCAACTCTGTGTAGAACTACATGCCAGTGTAGAATATAAGTTTCAGTGATCTAATTCAACCCTTGGATAAACTGTGTCATCATAAAGGATGTCTAAGATAGTGTACCCTTTAAAATATCTTTAAGTGAAATTTCACTTGGACTTGAAAATGGGTATATAAGCTCCAAAACTAATCTAAAACTTTTGACAGAAAATGTCTGGCGATTACAGTAACTGGTATTGGGGTTATGCTGCTATCCTAAAAAGCTGGACAGAATAGATGGGGCAACTGTTTTCAGGAATTAGGTAACAGGCACAGCAGACTGTGCTACAAGAAGGGAAACACACAAGGTAAACCCCCAGAGGTTCATCGTGTCTGTTTACTCAGGAGAACTTTCTTAATCACGTTGCGACAGTTCATGGCAAAATGTTGATATTGCTAAGCTGAATAAGCACTCTTGAGATGCTGGAATTTCAGAGGCAGGTTAGTGGGGGTGAACTCACTTGACTATCAGACCTACACAGGATTTTTTTTTTTTTTCCTCTTTTTCTTTTTGAGACAGGGTCCCGCTATGCAGTTCAGGCTGGTCTTGAGCTTACTTTGGTAGCCCAGGCTGGTCTCGAGCTTGCAACGATCCTCCTGCCTCAGCCTCCCAAGTGCTGAGATTACAGTCATGCGCCACCACACCCGGCTCTACACAGGATTTTTATAGCACTGTCATTTGCGATAGCAAAAAACCCAAGAACAATCTAAATGCCCACTAATGAGAATGGATGAACTGTGGTATAATCACACAATGAGATGTTATGCAGTAATGAATATTAATGGTAGTTACAAGCAAGTCTTAATACAGTTAAGTGAAAAAGGCAACTACTATATAACTTTTTATGAATATAGAAACTGTAGTATGTTGCATATTTAAACAGTATAAGTAACTTTTCCACGTTTCACAAGTTTTTTGGGGCTGAAGGCATAACTTCTGTACTTGATAGCCCAAGATCCCATGGGAGATACTTACATTTGGTGTTAGGAAAAACTCCCTAAAGAACATGTGTTTCCCAGGTATTTTTTTCTATCCATCTTATCAAGAATCACAGAACTGAATCTTTCATAGCATCTATACACACACACACACACACTTTTAGCTATTTACTGAGCATTAACTGAAAATAAAAAAAAAGACTGAGCATTAACTATTGCTTGCTATGAAGATGTCTTAAATATACTACCTGCTTTTAAAAAGCTAATTTTACTGATTAAGAAACAGAAGTTAACATCACTTGTCTGATACTACTAAAGCAGTAAAAAACAGCCCTTTTCAGTGATTCTCAAGTCTAAGCAAGCTCACCACCTCACTCCTTTCATAAGCTTTTCCATGTTTATATTTTAATGTTTTCCTTTGTATAAGCTATCTAATCTATCTTTTGGAAAATGTGGAAAATCAAAGCATGCATAAATATGGATAAATTATAGTGGTTTACTTTACTATCTCTTACCTGACCTAGGACATTTTTCAAAGTGATTGTCCTATCTTAGTGAAGAGACCAGGCCAAATGACTTAAAAAGCCATTCTAAAATTTGATGCTAGATGTACTTACTTTCCTGCCCTCTTAATGTGCAAGGCTAATTGTGTTCCTGACACAGTATGCTGTGGACATAGTAACACCAAGGATGAGGTCCACTAACAGAAGGCCCAGGAGAAGGTCCACTGAAGCCTCAGAAACAGTATTTTCATCTTCACTGCAGCATACAAAACTAAGAACATTATAGAACTGCTCAACTGGTGAATGTCATGTAGATATATTTTGACCCCCAAATTTGAATTCATTACCAGTATTTAAAATTCAGGTATCATTTTTTAAAATCCAGATTTCTGGCTCCACTTGAAAATTTGGGAAACTGAGAATCAAACCCACAAATACTGTACCACTCTATCCAACAGGACTGAGCTAACTCATGGTTTTCCCTTTTGTCCCATTTATATGTGTACAAGTACTGTATTGTATACGTAGAATTTTTTCTGATACCAGGCTTCAACAGTATGCGAAAGTAAAAATTTCACTGCACTCCGAACTTTCTTGCATGCTTATTTTATCACACTCAACATTTTTATTTGGCCTCTATTGGTCTTTGCATTTCCTGTCAGTAAATATCCTCCTGTCCTCTAAAAAGGTCATCATCTTCACTTAGGAATTTCATGAAGAACAAATCCAAAAATGGCTCATTTATAGAGGTACTAAGTTTCATTTTAGGACTAGATATTAGGCAGTGGTGTAACAGCTCTTCCCCAAGAAATAAAATCATTAGCAGTTTATAGAATATTTTTAGGGACATATATAGATTTAAGGTAATGCTATATTTATAGTACTCCAAGATATATTTCTGACTTACTATTTACAGTTCATAAAGGCCAGATATTTTTTAAAAGCATAGTGACCTCAACTGAACAAGTCTGCAGTGAGTGCTTTGATGTATACAGAACCTTAGAATATTCTGACCTAGTGCCCTGCTTTTATAAATTAAGACTAAAAGTAGTGATTGACACTATGAAATCTTGAGTTTTGGCCTCAGTCTTCTCACTAAAATAAATTCCAGGAAGATCAAATATTCAATTAAAAACTTTAAAGAAAGAAATCAACAATTGATTTTAAAACCTTTGAGCTGGAAAGGCCTCTCAAGGCCATGAAAAGAACTGATAAACTGGCCTGCCTAAAAATGAGAAATATGGATGGTGCCATAAAGAAAATCCAAAGAAAAATAAGATTACATATCACAAAGGTTCATTTTCCTTAATATATAAGGCTCCCAAAGTTAAAAGACCACAGGAAAGAAAACATGCATGGCTCGATGTAAAATACTAAACTTATAATTGAAGCCATTTTTTAATGTATCAGAATAACAAAGACTAACAAGTTTGAAAACACTGTAATTTGATAAGGAAATAAGCACTACAAAAAGTTCACTGATGTGAAGTATATGTAGTACAACTTCCACTGAGCAATTTTAGCAGGTGAGTAAAGAACAAGAACAGTTTCTACCATATTGTAAGTAAAGGCTTTAGTTGTCAGTAAATTTAATATACGTGTCCTTTGGGACAGCTACTTCTTATAGGACCTTTTTCCAGGTGTGAAACCCTTATACAAGGATAGTTACAGAAACACATTTTTTAAAGCAAAAAAACAAAAAAATCTAAGGAGCTGGTTAAATTGATCTATTCATAAATACTATGCAGATAGCTATTTAAAATATGGCTTCTGTTGTACCAACAACCCCTAAAATGAGATTAAGGAGTTAACTTACAGTTATGCTTACATGAAAGGATAAATCATTGTATTACTGGGGTTTTCATTAGAGTAAGTCTGGAAGAACAGGGAGTTTATGTACCTTAAGGTATGAAATATTTCTAAAAAGAAAATTTTTCATAAACATATCTCTAAGTAGTGCTTGGTCTGGGATGAGACCTATTACATTACCATTGTGTCATTGCTTTCCAATGTATGTACGCATTGGTATCACCTAGTCCTGATTGCTGACAACTTGCTAATTTAGTTTTTTCAGAGGGACTTAGAAACTATATAAAATATAAGCAAGGCAGGACTTACCTCAGATCCTAAAGAGCAATGCTTGGTTCAAAGAAAGGGTGTTCTTAGCTTAGAAACTTAAAATATATTACAGAATGAAACTCAAGACTAACTTCTAAAAAGATTGACGAGGACCCAAAAGGACTGCCTTATGGGCCTAATTTATAAATTCTTAGATTTCAATTTTAACAACTTCTTTTGATATCTCGTCTTTGTATTAGGTACTACTTCAAAGTGTATCACCACATTTTCATTTAATTATTGAGACATTGTGGAGTAGGTATTGACCTCATATTACAAATTGAAATAAGCGATTTATACAGCTAGCACTTGGTAGCCTTGGAACTGGGATTCCCCCACACCTGGCTAAGTATCTAAAATACATTACCCCAAATATTTTAGCATTTTAAGTCCTAACGACAGAAAACAATGAAAACTAGTTTTTATGATCAGTGAAAAATCCTAAATTTGATGTATAACCACTAGGATATAATAAGGGCAATCACTGAAATGTTAAGGTCTTGAGTGTAATTTATTCTTGGCACCTCACTAATTAACAAAAATGAAAAAACCTGTAGGAAATATTCATTCCAAATACTGCATGGGTCAACCAAGGCTATTGTTAGGGTAACAAGAATCTTAACTTCCATCTTACAATATGATAGCCTGCCAAGATGGTGATGTCTAATTAAAGAATGTCAAGATTTGTTCTGTAAGCATTTAGTCTACAGATGATCAACTTTCACTAATAACCTCTAACAATTCAAAACAGTTATCTTAATTTACAAGTTATCTGCTTCCTCAAGCATTCCTAAAATGACTTTCCCTACAAATACCTGTCCTAGTGAAATGCAGTTAAATTAGACAGGGTGTATCATAATCACCTCAAGTACTTTCTTAGAGTAGTTACCCAGGACTTTAAAAAAATATAATTGAAAATCTATTCTGAACTGCTTCAACTTAAAAACACAAAATTTAACATTACTACTAATGATTTATACATTCTTCAACATATATATGACTTACCATTCTTAAGGTAAAAGATTACTAAGCAAAAAATGAACAGAAAAGAAATGTCAAAGACAAAGCTTAAAATCATTCTGCAAAAACAAATTTTTAAAGATCATTAAGTTCTAGATCTGCTTCTTAGAAAATATGGGTGGTTTTTTTCCTCTCTCAAAGCACTACTAAAACTGTGCCATACAAACTATTAAGCAGAAATTTTTAAAAAATTTGTCAAGGTTTGTTCTCTTGTGTTTTAAGGGAAAGCTGGTTCAGCATTATTAAAACAAAGACAATAGAAATAATATACATAATTTTATTACAAATTTTAAAAAAAAATGCAACATCCTAAAAAACCCAAAACATACTATTGGTACTAGTTCCTGCAAATTTGCTGTGCTACCATACACATGAAAGAAACCATTAAATATTTAGGAACATTCAACATCAAAAGCTTTAAAATCTAACTGTAGTAGCCCCTCAAAAAGCTACAACCTGAATTTTTTTTTAAAAAAGTATTTTTTCTACAAAGAATTTTATCAGCTATACAAAAATCTGTACAGTTTTTATACTGAAGCTAATGTTGAGCTGCACTTGAATTCACATTCTTAGCAAAATAATTGCCTGAGAGCACACATATACTCCACATGCCATTACAGGACAGCCACTTATTCTTCATCTTCTTCTTCTTCCTCCTCATCTTCCTCTTCTTCCTCTTCCTCCTCCTCCTCATCTTCTGGTTCATTCTTCTTCTTTGAGCCTGTTGGCCTACCAGGACCCTTCTTTCCTGCTTCACTTTTGCCCTTGGCACGGTATGCAGCAATATCCTGCAATATTGTCAAAATAATAAAATCAGCATCCGGTGTCGTTACTCAATGGTGAAAGCCACTTAGTTGTAAATAACCTACAATTATTGACCAATAACCCCGACAGCTGTCTAAAAAGGTATTTAGAAAAGCTAATGTGGGTAAAATGCTAAGAGCTGCATTACATCAGTATCAATACTTTGACTACCAAAGGTCATTTACCTACTTCACACACATTCTTCTGTCATTTCACATTTCAAATGTATCTAGTAAAATATATTCCCCCCCTTATTTTTTAATGTAAGATGTTTCTATCGTAACAGTCTTCAGAAAATGTGAATCTGATTTTCACCTATTAAAAAGTAAACAATATACCTTTTCATATTTCTCCTTTAGCTTAGCTGCTTTTTGCTCATATGGCTGTTTATCTTTGGCTGACTGCTCAGACCACATTTCACCCAATTTTTTTGCAGTATCTCCAATGGACAGGCCTGGGTGTTCACTTTTGATCTTTGGGCGATGTTCAGAGCAAAACAGGAAGAAGGCAGATCTGAAAGGAAGCAACAGAGTTAATAAACCAAAAGCAAAAAAATTCAAGGGGCCAGTTTGGTTAAATTTTAAAATAAACTTACGGTGGTCTTTTAGGAGCATTAGGATCTTTCTTCTTTCCTCTCTTATCACCACCTTTGGGAGGAACGTAATTTTTCATCTCCCTGTCATAACGAGCTTTATCACTCTTTGCCATATCTTCAAACTTCGACTTTTCCTTGGCCGACATGGTCTATGGGCATAAAATGAAGAGTAAAAACACAGCACAACTGCAAGCTGCGCCATCCAAAAGATTAGCTTGGTCGTGAAGAATCCCACTACGTTAGCAACAGCACTGTGCGCCCGCAGACCGAGGGAACAGCCCGGCACCCCGCTACCGAACAGGGCCGACGCCCGGCGCGACGCCCCGCCACCTGCCGCTCCAGGCCGCCCGCGACCCCCGGCGCCCGCGAGCTCCCAGCGGCCCGCTCACCTTCCATCTCTCCGAGCACTTCTTGGAGAACTCGGCGAAGTTGACCGAGGAGTCGGGGTGCTTCTTCTTGTGCTCCTCGCGGCAGGTCTGCACGAAGAAGGCGTACGAGGACATCTTGCCCCGCGGCTTGTTGGGGTCTCCCTTGCCCATGGCGGCGCGGCCTGCGGAGAGGGGCGGTCAGCGCGAGGACGGCCGCAGCCCCACTCTCCGCAGCCCCCGCTCCCCGCCGCCGCCGCCGCCCCAACTTTTTTCGAGGCCCGGAGCCGCCGCCGCCGCGGCCCTCCAACACTTTCCTGAGGGAGACGGCCCGGCCCCGGCCGCCAGTCAGGAAAGAACCGGGTCCCGGCCCGGCTCCTCGCCCTCCACAGTCCGGGCCTCACCGCCCGTCCCCAAAGCCCGCTCGTCAGGTCGAAACCCTTAATTCCTAACGCCGAGACCCGACAGACGGCTGCGAGCTGAGAGGGGAGGCAAAAGAGCGGCCTCCCAAACCCAAGGGAGTCTGAGGAAATTCTTGCCTGGTGCGAGCTTTCCCTCAGAGTCCCGCAGAGCGGCCGAGTCCGACCGAGTACGCCTCCTCCCTAGGGCTCCGGCGTGAACTGGTTTACCGCTAACGCAATCCTCAGCCTCTTGTTTTGCAGAGCTCTCCGCGCCACTCCAACTTGACAAACCCGGCCACAGGCCACACCCCTGGTCCTCTGATTGGCTCTTACGATTATTCAAACCCTAAGAGTCCCCGCCCCCTCTCCAAATCGGCTTTCAATTGGTGAGCGTCTCGTTAGGCCCGCCCTCCCAACTCCAGCCTAGCATGTTCGGTGGGTCGCTCAGGTCGTTAACTCCCAGACCCGTTAGAACCGGTCAGGAGAGGAATGTACTGCTCGATCCTGATTGGCGGCGGGAAAAGGGTTTGAAAAATGGCGGGCCTGATGCTGATTGGCTCGAGTCGTAAATGAGGGGTGTGGTTAGCCCAAGAAGGAAAGCCCCGCCAGATTTAAAAATACTAAGCGGGACGCCTGTGGGTTGTTTTCCAGGGTTTGGCGGCGGCGACCCGGTTTGCAGGCGCTAAGGTAACAGAAGAAGCCTATCCTGTCCCTCTTCCAACCACCGTTTAGATTCTATCTTTCTTCCGTTCAGCCCGCCTTTGCGGCGCTGTCTCCTGGGAGCTGTAGTCCCACGATTGTGCGGTCCCACGGGGTCTTCCCTACGTCCTTTAAATAGTAAGTGGGAAGAGATTGAGCAGTTTCCCTGCGGACGGGTTGTCCCATTTCTCCTGTGGCTGCGGAGCCCGGGGTAGAACCCGAGTTAGACAACGCGGTCCAGAAGCTTCCCGCCTAGGAAACCCCTTTCCCCCCATTGTCACCAAAGTCAAACGGGGGTAAAAGAAGGGGGCTCCCTGGCCACGCCCCCGAGGCCACGCCCGCGGCTCTCTGACCCCGCCCTCCCGCGACTGCGCCCCGCCGCTCCTTGGCCACGCCTTCTTGCGATCCTGACTGGATCTGTGAGCTGCTGCGCCCGGGTCCAGAGCCTTGCGGGTCTACGGTGCAGCACAGAGCTTTGCATCGGAGATGGGGCCTCCTGCGGCTGCCCGCCTCCAACCAGCCTGACCAACGTCCTACGTCCGTCCGCGTATTCCCTGTCTTGGTTCCCTTTGATGTGGCAGACGCTAAAAGAGAATCCTGCGAAAGCAATGGATCCTCCCCGCCCCACCCCCTAAATGCCCGTATTCACCTAAGTGCCCAGAGCCGCTTTTCCCAGATCCTTCCAAAGGCGGGTTTAGAACTTCCGTGTTAGGGTTTAAGGAGCGCGCACCAGCGATCGGCCCCAGCTGCTTTCCCCAAGGTAGGACTTTTGGATGACATCTGAGTGTGCTCTTTTCTGTGTTGTATTTAGTTTAGAAGTTTCTTAACCCCTCCCTATTGGCCTATATGTTGCCCTGACGGACGGATTTTAAATATTTGTTTAGTAAGCGTGCTCGCTTATGTGAAACTGTACTCCTGTGTGGTTTATATATGGCTGTGATACTAATAATAGTACATAGCGATTACTAGATACACTAATAAAAACTGAATTTTAAAATGGAAACGGATAGTGATTGCCCAACATTGTAAATTTACTTAATGCTAATGAATCGCACGCCTAAAATAATTAAAAATAGCAAATATTTTGTGTGTTTTACAATAAAAAGTGGCACGTTTTCAAAAA
>RJWM01024141.1:0-31142 GCA_004363535.1 Dasyprocta punctata | reverse complement strand
TTGAAATAGTTCTTGATATTTAGAGGGGATTTGTGGTGTTAGAGATGCCTTTTTCTGCCTTTTGCATGACTGTTGATCCTTATCCAAAACAAATTGAAGGCTGTGGGCTAATATTTAGATGATAAACCTGACATTTTCATTTTTGAGGTTATTAATCATTTACCACATACCAGTTTATATTTAGAAATTATGGCCCATGCATGTTCTCCACATTCTCACTCCAAGGTTTCTAAAAAGTGTGTTGAACGAGCATATTTCCTGACAATGTTCTCAGCAAGCCTGGGAAAGAAGGGATTAGTACGTAATTCTGTTAACCTGCCTACACTCATCATGGCATGAAGACAGTCTTTGTACCAATAGGAAAAACAATGACAAAATAGAGTCTCGATTGCTAAATGTTAGGAACCCTAACATTATTTTATAGCAGGATAAACACAAGCCAGGGGCCCGAAGCTCATTATTTGCACAGGTCTGCTCCTGACTGTGCTTGCTAGGTTACTCTCTCTGAGGTCTTCCAGGGATGCATGCCTGAAGCTAACATGAAGCCTTCCTTTAGATCTGAAAGTAGGTACTAATATTTCTCTTATCTTTGCCACTATAATATTACTGTGTTAAAAATTGAAAATTGTTATTGGAGATCAATTTTGTAGTATTTGTGCTTACTAAGCAGGAATTTAGAATTTCTATCATTTTATCTTTAGTAGTTGTGTTACTCTGTTTTGTGTTGCTACAACAAAACACCCAGAATTGGGAAATGTGTAAAGCATAGAAATTTATTTCTTAAAGTTCTGGCAGTTATGAAGTCAAGACTTAGACCTCAGTATAAAATAAATTTGTTAAAGATAAACTAAAGAAAATTAAAATAATCATCTAAAGTAAAAACTTTTCCCAACCTGACAACACAAGTACCTGCCTTCATCCTCATCACTTTCTTCTTCTTGTCGAGACAAGTTAACTGACTCTCAGGTGCTGAAGACAGGATGGGCTCAGCCACAGACACAGCACCCAAGGAGCATCCACTGCCCATGTAACCACAGAAGTATTCACAGAATGTTTTAGTGTGTGAGGAAAAGTGTTAGCAAAATACAGAACACGATAATCTGACCTCTTCTGGAAACTGAGGGAAAAACTCATGAAAACCACTTAACCTTCAAAAATTACAAAGGTCATTTGTGTGTGTGTGTGTGTGTGTGTGTGTGTGTGCTTAACTCTTCCAGGAATGTATGACATCACATCTAAATGTCACAAGGTAGAGAGATCATGCTCTTGAACACTTGAAGAACCAAACACTATTCAAAAAATGTTTAATGAGTACTTAGTTTGCTCTAGTGTAGCAGAAAATGCCCCCCACAGCCAGTATACTTCAGTTTCTGTTAGTTACCCAAGTAACCTCCAGTTTACTTTAGTTCCTGTTACAGTTCCTGTTATTTCTGTTTCTTAGAAACAGCTGGTTACTGCGATGCATAGCTGGTTACTATGATGTATATTGTAAGAACCAATCAATAATCTCCAAATATTCTGCTTCTGTATTTCCTGTTTGTCTATCCCATATAAGCCCCAAACTTCCAAGGATCAGGGCCTGATATTTTTTCTTGAGGTCAGTGCCCATTGACATCAAATAAATCTGCCTCCAAATCCTGAATGAAGTCTCAGTGTTTCTGTTTGCTGTTGCACTTGAACTTTCAAGTAATAAGATTGCAAAAATAAATGAAATGTCTCTAATCTTAGAAATATGTAGAGATAATAATAGTAAATATAATTAACAGTAATGAGAAACTGAGATAAAATAAAGGCATATTACGCTTTTACTATATAGCAGATACTGCTGTAAGCATTGTTTTGTTTTTGTGACAACTGTATAACATAAATTCCATTTTTATTATTCACATTATAAATTAGAATACCAATACTTAGGGATACAAAGTAAATAGTCCATGCTGGGACAAATGGTAAATGATGAATATTAAATGTAATTCCAGAAATATTGTAATTTAAAGGTGTTCCAGAAGCACAGAACGTATTTTCACTTACAAAATATTTATTCTCTATTATGTGCCAAGGATATTTGTTCTAAGCATTGCCTTCAAGCTTACTCTCTTAATTCTAGTGAAGAACACAGAAGTAAGAAAACACATTAATATACTGATTACTCTAATCAATTTTATCTAGAATTTAAATGCAATAAGAATACACCATGAAATATGAAATTAAATATTTTGATGAATAAATATGGTTGTAAAAATACCACTAACCTCATGATTTAGAACATTTCTACTGTCCAGAAAACCAATCTTATGTCTGTCTGCCCAGAATTTCTCCAGCTCCTAGCAATCAGTGATCTGCTTTGTCACTATAGTTTCTACTCCTCCCTTGATTTTGGAGAATTTTGTATAAACAAAATCATGCAGTGTGTAATTTTTGTGTATAGCTTCTTTTTCTTAGCACAATGATTTTGAGATTTATCCATGTTGGATGAATCACTAGTACCTACAATAATGAGAAGTTCCAATTGGATAAAGACAGAAATTCTTTTCTCTATTCACTAGATGATGTATATTTGGGTTGTGTATAGTTTCCAGTTATTATGAATACAGTTACTATGAATAGAAAAATTTTGTATGGGCATGTGTTTTCATTTCTCTTGAGTAAATAATTTAAGAGTGGAAGCTTTGGGTTGCATAATAGCTGTGCATTTTACTGCATAACAAATTTCCAAGTTGTTTTCCAACATGACTATTCAACTTTGAATTTCCACCAGAGTCTGTCCTCTGGACCTGTCTGTTATCCATCAACCAAATCCTTCTCCAGTTCTTCCATCTGTTCTCTCTGTTGCAGGCACTTTCATCCTCCATCACAAACCACAAGTCTAAAGGTCAGGCAGGAAAGTCTCTTTGCACCTGTGACTTCTTTTAGAGCATTTCTCCTCATTTGTCTCCCTCCACTCAAACTCCAGCTGCTCCAAAAGTGCATCTGACCTCTGGCTTCCATAACACATCTGTATTGCCCTCATTCATCCTCTGACCACAGCCCTTCCCCTGGCGAAGTTTCCAGTGCTTACAGTCCTGTCTTCCTTCTCTGCCATTATGCCTTTGCTATACACTGTTTTACTGAACACACAGGTGGGTTCCTTTGTCATGTATGGCTCTAGCTACTGGTTTATAGCAGTAGGCCAAAAAAAAAGAAAAAAAGAAAAAAAGAAAAAAAGAAAAATTCTAACTCCCATTTAGTTTGAATTAAATTGAGGAGAGACATGCATTCATGCATCCTTAAGTAGGCATTCATACAAATATGTACACATGCACTATGTGGTATGTATACATATGCAGAATATAAATTTTTATGGTTTGTGTCTAGATGCCCCCTTGAAGCCTCATGCAGTCATAGGTGGGGCTTTCCCAGAGGTGGCTGGCTCAAGAGTGTGATGATGGGATTAAGAATGTGTGATTAATAAATTAGTTCACTGATTGGTTTGGCAACACCCTAAGCTGGTAGATTAGATAGAATATAAAAGGGACAGAAAGAAGTTGCCATTGTCAGTCATTTGCTTTTGCTGTCTTCTGCCTGCCATGAGCTGTTTCTCCTCTGTGCCCTACAACGCCCTTTTCCAAGCCTTAGAACCAGCTGATTATAGACTAAAACCTCCACAAACTGTGAGCTAAATAAACCTTTCCCCTTTTTGATGTCAGGTATTTTGTCTCAGCAATGAGAAAAGTAACTAAAGCATAAATATATACACATACACACATGTTTACATATACAGAGATAGATAGATAGATAGATAGATAGATACATAGATACATAGATACATAGATACATAGATAGATAGATAGATAGATAGATAGATAGACAGACAGACAGATAGATAGGATAGATGTATTCCTCAGTTGGCAAACTACTTGTTTAACAACAGTTCGGAATTGCAACTCTCAGCTCAAACTCAGAACCCATCTTTTTTTTTCTGGTACAGTTTCATACATCTTGTTTAGAGTCTGAACTATATTGTACAGTATAGCTTGTTTATAAATCACTATAATTTTTGCTGCTTTTAATGTACAGGGCAATACTATAGTTTTATAGTATTTTCTGTTATAGATTATAGTACTGTGTGTAAGAGTTATGCAAATAAAACCCTTCATATAGTTAAAAGTTTTCTTCTACCATTTCTCTCTTCTGAATATGGTAATGTACATGCTATTTGCAATTCCTCATTTAGCAACCAATTTAAGCAACAATTGAATCACAGGTCCATGACTTAGTCATTAAACCCAGAATGTCTGTATGATACATACACACATATCTAGGATACATAAAGAAGAGTAAAGCTGAGAAACAGTTATGTGAGGGCGTGAGAGATGGAACTGTTATAATGTTTAATAGGATACTGAAGATAGGTTTCACTAACAAGGTGACAGTTGAGCAAGGTGACAGGTGACAAAGCAGGTGATGTGTTTGTGCATGGAAAAAAAATTCCAGACAGAAGTAATGGCACATGCAACAAAATTCTTGAGGCTGGAATATGCACAGGTTAGTCAAGACAGTAAGAAGCCCAGCACGGCTGGAGCAGAGTGAGCAAACAGGAGAAAATGAGGTCGGACAGATGAAGGAAGAGATCAATTGGCCATACTAAGGATTTTGAAGTTAGTTCAGGAGCAGGGAGGGAGTTCAAGCCACTGCTGAGTTCCTAGCAGAGAAGGAATGTGATTTGGCTCCTGTGTGAAAAGTTTTGCCATAGCTGCTTTATGAGTGGAATAATAGAACAGAACATGGCAGAACAGCTGACAAACTCTCCCAGTCATTTGAGAGATAGATATCTCAGACAACAGTGGTTGCATTCTGTGCATATTTTGAAGGAACAGCCACCAGGATTTGCTGAGCAATTAACTTCCAAGTAATTTATGCGTCAAGGTTGGGGCATAGGTAACTAGAAGAACAAAGACACTGCGGACTGCAATAGAAAAGACAGTGGAACGAGCACATTTAGGGAGTGAGAGATGGAATTCAGTGTTAGATGGGTCTATTTTATGACTTCATCATTTCCAGGTTTTACTCTGGCTTTCAGTTCCATGACTTCTCAACCAGGGATTCTCACCTTCTACTCTGCCTGTAGTGTCTGCCCACATGGTGTGGTCCCCATGGAAATTTCCTGGATCATATAATCATCACCAACAATTGCTTCACCTCCAATATTGGATTTCAAGCACCTCAAGACAACCACCATGTTACATTTATCATGCTGTTTAGTTCATAATTTCCATTTTGGTCCTTGGGGAAATCCAATCCATTGACTTCACCACAGTGTTCTTATTGTTCTGTGCTTTTCTGCATGCCCCTTCCCTTCATTATCCAACAACGACTCCTTGTCCATTACTATACTGTATCTTGCTTTCTCTTCCAGCTCACTTTTCCCCCTTCATCTGCCATGCTGCTTATTACCTTGGTCCCAAGAAAGTCTGACTCTCTGCTACTCTGCTACTGCACCTAAGTACCAAAATATGGCAAGTGCAAACCTGTACAAGGCTCTCTTTAAATTCATGATTAAACTCTGACTTACAGCTTAAATAAATTCACTTTATTTCTCTTTGGGACAATTATTTTATATCTACTCAGATCTTCTCAAAAATATTAATTCTCTCTTTCTACCATGCTCAACCAGTGACTGTATATCTCATTAAACTGAGAAAATACTTGAAAATGGGTTTTCATTCAGAAGTGTGCACATCCTCCTAAAACTAAATCCACTACCTTGTCTATATCTGTACCTGTGTTTTGGCTCACCTCTTATTAAAGTGGCTAAACATCCCTGTTCCTTTCTGCTTTCATTCATTTTCTGCTACTATAATAGAATACGACACCATGCAATTATATAAGACACTAGACAATTTATAAATAGTAGAAGTTTATTTGACTCACAGCTGAGAAGTCCAAGGACACCTCACTTGCAGGGGCCTTCATACTACATCATCCATGGAGCAGGGCAAGTGAATCTGGGAGACAGAGAGAGAAAGGATGTGTGCGAACTTATTCTTTCATTGAGAGAGAGCCTACTCCCATCATAATTAACCCATTCCAGTGATGATGGCAGTAATCCACTCACAATAGCAGAACCCTGATAACCTAATCACCTCTTAAACAGTCCATCTCTTAATACTATAACAACAATGGTTAAATTTCATTGTTAGTCTTGGAGGGTACATTCAACCCATAGCACTGTATAGAAATCAATTCTTTGATCTGGAGTCTGTCTTCTCTCACCTATTAAGGGATTGTTCTTCTACAATGATGTTTTCTCTCACCACCTAAATCTTTCCTCCACCACTCATCTCCTGTTCACTCAATATTCAAATGTGTCATGACAAAACTCATCATTAATCTTCCCTCATCTTATGTTTCTACTTAACTGCTTCCTGATTTCTTTGCTTTCACTAAAAATACAATTCCTCAAAAGAGTTTTGTAGGCACCAGTCCAGTTTCTTACCTTTATTCTCCTTTTAGCCCAATTTAGGTAAATACTCTTTTAGGACCATTAGCAGCTTCAATCCTGCCATCTTTAGTGGCCAATTTTCTTCCTCATCTAACTCAAAATCTCTTAGGCATTTGACATCATTGTTTCTCCCTCTCTCTTGAAAAACTATTTTCTTGAGGTTTCAGGGATGACTACGTATTCCAGTGTCTCCTCCTACCTCAGGAGAGGTAGATATTGTCTTAGTCTCTTTCTTAGGGTCCTTGGTAGTGTCTAAGGACACGATCCTGAGGATCCTTCTTTCAGCTGTCCTTTGTAACCGCATCCCACACCCTAGATGGCAGACACTATCTGTATGTGAGTCTCACAAAGCACTAGGTGCCTCCACCTGGATGTCAAGTAGGCAACTCAGTCTCCACAAAGCCTCAAATAGAACTGTTCGCTTCCAGTCATTGCTATCACTCCCCCTACACACACTCAAATATACTTGTGCCCCCAGTTTTCCTGTAATAAATGGCAAACTAACACAAAATATCACAGACTGAGTAGCTTAAACAAGACAGATTTATTCTCATCGTGATTTTGACGTCTGGCCATCCAGGATGAAGGTGTAGGCAGGTTCAATTCCTTCTGAGGTCTTTCTCTGTAGCTGCAGATGGCTACTACCACCCTGTACCTTTACATGATCATCCTGATGCATCCACGCACTCTGCATCTTTCCAAAGATACAGATTTTTCCTTCTATAAGGATACAATCACATGGAATTAGTATTTATCCTAAAGACTTTATTTTCACGTAAATAGCCATTGAAAGACTTGATCTTCAAATACAGTCACATCCTGAGATCCTGGGGTTAGGGTTTTAACATCTGAATTTGGGATAAGGAGACCAAGTTCAACCAAATTGCCCAGTCCAAAACTATAGATATCAGATATCGGAGTACTAGTCAGCGTCCTCATCACTGGCACAAAATACCTGAAACTCACAATTTAAAGGGGGAGAGGTTTGATTTATTTGAACGCTTAAGGGAAATCGGTGCATGGTCTGCTTGTCTCCAAGGCAGGAACATCATGGCAGAAAGCCATGGTGGAGCAAAGCCACTCACTTCGGGGTGGTGGGAAAGCAGAGCAGGGTAACAGTGCCAAAGAGGTCAGGATGAATGGAATACAGACCCAAGGTCACACTTCCATGACCCACTCAAACACACCAAGAAATGTGTTCCACCATTGCCTGAACAGATCCCAAAACAATCAAGGTGATGCTCCACCCTAATATCCATACTCCATCCCTCTGTTCTCCTACTCGATAACAATACATTTTGATCTCGCCTTAAGCATATGTCAAATGTGATCATACATAATCTCCACTCCTAAAACCCATGTATATGACATGTCCATCTCTTATATATGGGTATTTGCTGCTAGTCTCTCCAACTCTTATCCATATGCCTGCCTGTGGCTCACACTGTAGTTAGAGAGAAAATAGATGCCAATGAAGAAATGCATTGAGAAGGAAATCTGTATCCCCAATAACTGCTTCCATGTTAGCACTCGTCATGTTTTTCTTTGATTATCTTCCGGTCACACTGGATCTCTTGTTAATTTTTATACTTAACAATTTACAGTCACAAACCATACAATGACAGTTTCATCAAAAACAGACCACATGTGTAACAGTTAGCCCATAAGACAGTAAGAGTGCTGAAAAATTCCTATTGCCTGGTGACATCATAACTGTCATAATGCTGTAGTGCAGCACATTACCCACATATTAATTGGTTACCCAGTATAAACAAACTTATTGGTTGCTTACTGTTAGGTGCCAGTTGTACTAAAGTGTAGTACATATAATTATGTGCCATGTATAATACTTGATAATGACTGTAAACACCTATGTTACTGGCTTATGTATTCATTGCACTATACTTTTTATAGTTTCTTTAGAATGTACTCTGTTTTCTTATAAAAATGTTTTCTTTAAAAGAGTGTACCATGTTACACTGACAACAGTAAAGAGGAAAACAGTCTTTGAAGGAGTTTAGAGCACTGTGATTAAAGATCTAACATACACGTGCACACGTGCACACACACACACACACACACACACACACACACAGAGTGAAGGGGAATAAATACTGAGAACCTAAGGCAGAGGAGGACCGTCTGTCAGCATTTCAAGTCTCTCCCCACTCCAGTCACTAAACTCCTTGAAGATAGGACTATGGCCTACGATTGTTTTCTGCCAGCACTGAATCTGAAGTGCACTCTTAGTGTGTGCCTCCTGAACATGTAAGGGAAAGACTGGGTTGGGGAACATTCTGATGAAGGATAGATAGGGAGATGGTTGCGACTAAGGTTCACTGGTTTCCTAGGGCAGCTAGAACAAGTACCACAAACGGTGCCACTTATCATAAGAGAAATTGTTTGTTATGCATTAAGAGTCCAAAATCAGGTAACTAACAGGTTCACGTGCACTCTGAAACTTATAGGCAAGAATCCTTTGTTTCTTCTTAGCTAGTTGCCGCCAATGTTTGGCAGCTATGGCTTAGATCTGGCTCCCTTTAGTCTCTACATTCATCTCTACATTTGTGTCTAGGGCCCATCCTGTTCCATCCAGTATGAGCTCATCATAACCATTATACTTGCATAGACATTATTTTCAAATACGGTCCCATTCTGGGGCACCGAGGATTACATCTTGTGGAAGCTCATAATTCTCTCCGTACCATGTGATACAGAACAAGAAGTGTGCAGAAGGATGCCATGCAACCAGGTGCTTCAAGTTAGGAGGGAAGTGAGCTTCATCTGTATTCACTGATGATACTGACATTGCAAGGAACTTTACAGTTCCCACCAATCAAATGTCAGCTGCAGCTGACAGTGCCAGGCCAGATTTCCCTAAAACGTTTATGACTGGCTTCTCAGGGGCTGTTTGTGTTTTCAGAATATTAAGCAGCTTTGAGTCACTTTCTCAGGGAGGACTTCTCAGTGTGGTTTCTAAAAATGTGCCGCATGTGTTTCCAAGGAGCCAAGGCGCCAGAGGGCCTTTGGTGGAGTGGGCTGAGCCCTGTAATCACAAACAGATGACCGAGCTTCCTGCTTCCAACTCCAAGAAACCAGAATGGATCCCAAATACCAGCTCACATTTAGACTGGGCAAAAGCATCACCTCAGAAAAACTGCCATGGACTCCCTCAGATCTATCAGCTCTCTGAATCTCAGGGGGCCTCAATTTACTGGTAGTTCAAGGATACCCACTATACCAAGCTTTGTTTTCTAGAAACCATGAAAGGCCTTCCATTGCCTGAGATGGCCAGTAGAAACCCCCCAGAGAATTATGAGCTGAGAAGATGGGAATTTGAGCCCTGCTCTCCAAGGATCCCCAGCTCCTGGTAAGCTCTTATGCCTGCAAGGGTTGTAGGGAATTTTCAGCAGAATCTGACTTTAACTTAAATGGGGGAGAACAGTGCTTACTGGGTAGGTTTGGAGATGACCTGAGGAACCATGGGAAGCCTGGACAATTTAGAGCCCACCGGAAGCAGGGACTGAGGACAGAATCAGGGAGCTCAGGAATAGAGACGCTCTTGTTACTTCAGCCTCAGAGTGGATGGATCCAAGAGCCCTGGGGACCTCTGGGCCTTCAGTGGGGGTTCTAATTCATATCCCAGCTCTAGGCGTCCACCCTCTTGGGTAAAAAGCAAACTATGAGAATGCAAGAGAGGTGTTACCAGAAGAGGAGGCAGGAAGAGGAAGCAGTCAGTGTGCAGATCAGACTGCAGCAGCAGCCACATGAGGACACAGGTAAGTAGTGAGGGAAGACTCACTTAAGATCACCCTTAAGTATTTCAAACATCTTCCCAGCATCCTTCCTGGGAAACCCTCTATGTCAATAAGGCATGAGTTCCATCTTACATATACCCAGCCATGAATGATGGAGCCAGATGGAGAAGAAACCCAAAGAAAATAGTGTCTACATATGAATTCCCATCAGAGAGCTCCAACAAGAACAAAGACTATATATCCTTATTCTTCCCATTGTAAGCTAGCACCTGATCTCAGACGCAAATACCAGTGTATCCTCCTTGAGTACTACAGCTTCCCACAGCACTTCGATTCTCTGTAGTGCTGCTTTTCCACTCCCAGGATACTTTCCAAACTCCGTGCCCACAGTATACCTTGTTTAAAACTTCCCTCTGTACTCCCCACATTACAAGGACAGGTCCAATCCTGGGAGCACTTGGCAAAGGCAAGGATTCCTGGAGCAAATGAAAATTCAGATGATTTCTTTACATATTGGCAATGGTGGAAAGGACAGGAAGGGAGCATGATAGTCAGGGGGACATTTATGAGCCATCAGACAGTTTGGGAACCACACAAGGGATGTTTCAGGGCAGAAAGGAATCCCATTAAGGGCACTGCATTTACTCAAAATAATAGGAATAAAAATGTTAGGTAAGATTTAAAAGGTATAAATAATTTAGTAATAGTAATAAGTGTGACCACATTCAAAAGTAAAAGTCAAATTTCTGAATGTTTCTTCCTTCAAAAACCCATGAACAAAATTAAAAGACAAATAGCAAAAAATAAAATAGATACTTGCAATAACTGTATTAAAGACTGTAATTTTTTTTACTTTAAAAAGTAAAACAGAAAAAAAGGATACAAATAATACAAAACTTCAAAAATAGTAAGAAATAAAGCACTAGTTAATATATTG
The DNA here is from genome assembly GCA_004363535.1 of Dasyprocta punctata. Taxonomy (NCBI): domain Eukaryota; kingdom Metazoa; phylum Chordata; class Mammalia; order Rodentia; family Dasyproctidae; genus Dasyprocta; species Dasyprocta punctata. Next base: position 19,966 of record RJWM01024141.1, on the reverse strand, counting down.
CATATTGTTATCTTAGAAGTAGTTGTTCAGGTTACAAGATCTAGGCATACAAAATGATCAAACAATACATGTTCATTATTGGGGCCAAAAAAAAACGAATGTAAATTGTCACTCCATAAAGAACCCATCCAAATAATAAAAAGAACCATAGTACAACCAGTATATGTAATTGTTCAGCATATATTTATTGTATACCGAAGTGATTCAGAAAAAGAAATACAAACTGCTTGAGCAGAATCCAAACTTTACTCATTGATTTAGCAAAGCAAATTGGAGGAGCAGGACATTGTTATTTTTAACCTATCAGACTGACAGTGATTAAAGGAATTACAAAATATGGTTTTGGCAAGATTTGGGGAAAACAGATATTCACACACTGGTAAAAGAAACATAAACTGGAATTCCTTCTTTGAAGGTCACTTTGGCAGAAGGTCAATTTCTGTCACTATGCACTTTAATTCAGAAATTCCCCTCCAAAGAATTTTCTTCTATCAATATATCCAGTCACACACTCAACAGTGTAGGGCCAAGAATATTCATTGCAGTATTGCTGAGTAAAAAAAAAAAAAAAAATTGAATAAGGTGATCCAAACTGTAAATAATCTACATGCTCATTAATATGTTATTTGTATGTAAATTATGGTACATTTGTACAATTAAATATTATGAGACATTGTAAAGAATGACCTAGAAGACTATAAAAGGAATGATAGGAATGATATGCACCAATATGAAAGTATCTATAATATATGTCAAATTAAAAGAAAAACAAAGGTGCAGAACAGAGTTCATAGAACACTTCATGTGACAGGCATGAAGGCAGGTGTGTGTGTGTTTGTGTGTATGTATCTACATTTTAATCTGTTTGTTTAAATTGATTATATGGATAATCACTTCTCTTTCTTTGTATTCATGTATTTTTCTAGCTATTATATGATATTTATGTCTCGAGATTCATAGGCTTTTAAAATCCAATTTATTTGCATTTTACAATTTTTTGGACTATTTTGCTTTCTCTGCAGCTTCTAAGTGCTTTTAAAAAAATTCTTATGTTTGTCAATTGCAGTGTGTTGACCTGGTCACCAAGTGCCCAGATGAAGCATAGTGCGCAGGTGTCTTTGAAAGAGAAGAGCACTGAACCGGTGGGTTCCTCCGAGCAGATCTCCTTCCTCACGCGGGTGGACAACACTCATTCTGCTGAAAGCTTGAAGCAAACAGAAAGGCAAAGGAAGGGAGAATTCACCACTGCGTCTCCTGCCGTCCAGCTTGGGTGAAGGCATTGGACTTCTGCCCCAGGACTGAAATTTACAGCATAAGACCCGGTTTGGCAGGTCTTGCATTCTGAGTTACACCACTTGCCTTCTTGAGGGTCCAGTGTGAAGATCAGAGAACTTTTCAGGATATCTCAGACTTCATGATCATGTAAACTTCATAATAAATATGTGTATCCCACTGGTTCTGTTTCTCTGAAGAATCACAACTAATTCAACCCTTATTCTTATATTTTTAATACCGCCTACATGTTAGTCTGGCTCTCACACGTACTACACCTCCAGTGGAGAATTTCCTTCCTTCCCTCTCCCAAACCCAACAAGTTTGAAGTATCATCAAAATATTCAATGAATGTACAAACACAAATTTTAAAAATATATTACATTAGAAGTCATATTGCCTTTAACTCCCCCTCAAAATACTCCCCTGTCACTTCAAATGCAATTTATCCTATCACTCTTGCTACATTCTGAATCCAGTCTGGAAGCCCTCCTTCAGGAGTGTCTTTGGAAGGAATGATCAAAAACACAGATGCTTCCTAGTGTCACTCAACAGGAAAGCAGGCGTATAAAAACATTATGATGTGTCTTTGTTTACCTTATTCACTGGATTTGACACTATGTGCCTTCTGGCACTTCCACCAAGTTAAAATGACCATCAAAAGTAAATGTTTTGAGTCAGTTCAGGACATCAAAGTAGGTACAACAGAGCAACTAAAGAAACTCATAAAAGAAGACTTCCAGAACTGCCTCAAAAAGTGGCAAGGATAGTGGCATAAGTGTGTCTGGATAAGTGGGAGTATATTGAGATGTATTAATGACAATATCCCTTTTAATGCATTTGTGCAATATCTTTGTTGTTTTTTTGTTTTTTGGTTTTTGGGGTTTTTTTTGTTTTTGTTTTTGTTTTTTTGTTTTTTTTTTTTTGGTACTGGGGATCAAACCCATAACCTCATGCTTACCAGGCAGGTGCTTATTCCACTGAACTATATCCCTGGTCCAATGTAATATCTTTTAAGAATTGAATGTTCACCTTATGTTTTGATCACATCTCTAGTTTACAAGGCTTTTATTTAAATAAAACAACTTTGTATTTGGAATTAAAAACCCAAAACCTGAAAGTCCGAACAGAAACATATACAGTTGAGATCTTTCCCCTAAGACCATAAAAGTAATGTCATCCTTAGAGAATACAGTTCTAATCTCTGCTCCCTAATAAGCACACTACTCCTATGCACAACACTCGAACAAAATTTCCAAAGCTTGTCTAGGTTCGTGCATCAGGTTTGGCCCTTCTTTTGGATAAGCAGATAAGCATATCCTAGGAGAGTAAAGAAATATGGTTGCCTGGTAGGTGAAGGGAAGGTTATTTTGGACCTTGAAAAAAATCACTAGAATCAAGAAATGGATAAAGTATTCTAAAATGCCTTCAAAGCAGGTCACACTCAATTTCTTCCTCTTCTGCTTCAGGGACACAGTCAAGGACAGCTCAACAACCCAGACATAAATGAATTTCCCAGTTTACACCATTTACGTGCATTACCCCAGTGTAACTATTTCATCTATTTTCCATAGATGAACAGTCTTGCTGGGAAGAAGAACCAGCTTGGTATGGGTTGGGTTCAGAGGCTCAAGATGGCACATCCTAGCATCCTTGGTGACCCAGCACAGAGAGACGCAAACATTAGGGACATGAAGCCCTTTGAAAATGAGTGCTAGAAGCAGTGATCGAAAAACCACGTGTTGGTACTTGCCTTCCAGATGCTCTTGTTAATGACTGCGAAACATCATACCAGTCACTTCACAGTACCCACAAGCCTCTTGAAAAGTATTGTTAGCCAATGTGGCAATCACTTGTCTAATAGGAACCATAGTATTCCGATTTGGGTGAGATTTTGGAAGTCACTTGCAGAAAGCAGCCAGCAAGTCATCCTGAGATCCACACCCACATGGTGGCATCGTGGTGCGTGGGGTGGGGGGAGCTGGGAGCGAGCACTGGGTCAGGTCGTATTTTGCATGACAGAAAGTAATAGCAGCAACAAGGCTTGTGTTGGGTTCACCATGGGACAGGCTTTGATGTATTATTACTCATTTAAGCCTCACCACGGTCCTACAGTTCCTTTCACTGTTAGGGACAGGAGGCTGAGACACAGAGACGGAGCAAGAACAAAGCTGGGCAACGCAGAGGCAGACAGCACTGGGGTGCACGCAGGGTAGCTGCAGGGCGATTCTCCTCGCCATGCTCTGGGACTGCTTCTCTGGGACCTCGCTGGATGCCTCCAGCATGCCTCCTACAATAATGGCCACCTTTGCTTAGAATTTTGCCCCTTACTGCTTGATTTCTAGGTCTCATCTGCTCTCCCCCATACACTAGAAAGAGAGGGTGGAGGCAGGGAAGGATTGAGATGAGATGGCCTTCTGTTTGGAATTGCTAAGACACTTGCTCCTGTTACAACTTGAGCTGGGAATCTATAATCTCTGTCTGAAGCTTTTCATCTGGAAAAAGAAAACAGAAAAAGAGCACCCATTTTATAGGGTGAGCAGATTAAATAAGATGTCTGCAATGTTCCCAGTGCAAAGACAAACACATAGAAGGTTTCTCTACATATTTTGGTTTTCTCCTCTACCTCCACTCTTCCTTTTACATGCTTCCCCCAACATACACTTACTCACTTCAGAATGGAAGGTTGATAATAGAAAACTACCTCCTGTTCTTCAAGAGTCCAACTACCACCATCCTGGCCTAGACACTACCCTAGAAGTACACATTGGCATGGGCTTACATTCAGTATCAAAAGATCACCTTGGTAGGCAGTTTTAGTCTCTTCTAGGACTCCTGCAATGAAACTGCATATTCAGAGGCTTAGAACAAAGATATTTGGAAGCTGAGGCAAGAGGATTGCAAATTTGAGGCTAGCCTATACAAATTAGCAAATCCTGTCCAAAATAAAAATTTTAAAGTGCTGCAGATGTAGCTCAGTGACCCTCTGGGTTCAATCTCCAGTACTTTAAAAGAGAAGGAGGAACATACTTACCCAGAGAGACAGACAGAGACAGAGACAGAGAAAGAGGCAGAGAGATAGGATGGAGTTCTGTAGATCAGAATTCTTAAATTAAAATCAGTGTGTTTTCAGGGCCATGTTCCATCCAAAGTCTGTAGGGGAGGGTCCTTGCTTGACTTTCTCAGGTGACCTGCAGCTGAAGCTGCAGGTTTCTGGTTCCATGGTCACATGACATTCTGCCCATTATACACTGTCTTCACATGGTGCTTACCTCTTCTTAGAAGAACACCAGTCCTGTTGGTTTAGGGCCTCACCCCTAATGAACTCATTTTAACTTGATTAAATCTGCAAAGAAGCTATTTCTAAATGAAGCCACATTCACAGGTAGCAGAAGTTAGAAACTCAAGATATCTTTCCCTAGGACACCATACAGCCCATCGGAGGGCTGGCAGATGCAGTGTGACCCAGCACTCGTCCATGGAAGGCAGATAGAGAAGCTGAGACACATGCTGGGAACATTTAGTTGTTCACCTGCTTATGTTATCTCAACCAGGTTATATGCTCTGTGAAGAGGAAGACTATGAAACAGGCCAGAAGTATTGAAGGAAACTCTTACTTCTTTCCTGATATCTTACCATGAACAAGATCTGCTCCATCGCACCTGGTCTCATTCCCTCAATGTTCCCAGGAGGCTATAAATGTGAAGGAGAAGCAACACTTAAGAATGTTGAAGCAACTTTCTGTAGGTAAAGTTCAGGGCTGTAATATGAACTCAGCTCTGCCTGGCTCCTCAGCCTGTGAACAGACAAGAACCACGATAAGAGAAGTCCGTCACAGTGCTGGGTGTTGTACACTCAGAAGGAATTAAGTCACAGTATTACCATATCTCTGCAGATCTCTAATTACAGCTTGCCAAGTAGCAATCATCAGACATGGAGAAACTCAAAAAGGGTATCTAGTGTTACTGACTGAAGTGATGTGATTTTTATGATCTCCCTCAACCTTTCTCCTCTATCCTCAGATGTGCAATCTCTGAAGTGTCTATTCAGTCAGACACCTTGAGACTCCCCCGAATTGGCCACTGGTTGGAGTGCCAAGAGGTTGCATGGGGTCTGAGACTACTTACCACGCTGGGGCTGTTTTCCCCACACCCTATTCTGAGCTAGCACTAAGAAGCTAAGCAAGTTACCTGACATTACTGATTCTTCTGTTTCCCTGTCTGTAGAGTACGGATAATGATATTTAGTCATAGGTTGTGGTGAAGATTAGCATAAATGAGACAAGACATGAAAAACCTGGTTTATAGCACCTGAAACTTAGTGTTTATTCTACTAATACAATACATCCTTAGATCTATAATGCCCTCAGCTCTTGTTTTCTACTGTTTGGATCATTGCACCAGATCCCTGTAATCTGATCCAAACAGGGGAAAGCAAGAAGTGAGAGTGCACAAAAACTGTAAATCACAAATCTAACAGGATTTTGCCCAAAAGCAACCGTATTTTAAAACAGGCAGTGTAGGATATAAGAAACCAGAGACTCTCGTCTCCTAGAGCAGTCATAACACAGTGTCCCAGACTTTTCTGTGAGTACTCTCCTTACTGCATGGGAATTCCTCATCCCCTTGGAATTTCTCATTCCATCTCTACCATAAAAAATACTGCAAACAGTCTGACAGAAGCTAAGATATGAGACAGAAAGTCAGAGATACAGTGAGACCTTTAAAGCCTGTTCCACTCACCCTAATCCATTTGTGTTGGGACAGAATTCTCAGAGAATCCTTTGGCTGTTCCCCATCTTGTCACTCCAGTCTTGTTCACTTCTCTCCCCTGGTCTCTATGTTGTCACATGTCAGGTGAGTCCCGATAATGATTGTGCCATGCTCATACACACCTCTGTGTCTTTGCACAGGCTGATGGCTCTCCCTGGGGTTACTTTGTGCATGGATGGAGTGTTCATATTTTCTCTTCTTGGTTATTTACTTTTTTGTATGCCTTTGGTCTGACTTTCCCAGTGTGGATAAACTTCAGAAGGTCAGTATATAAGGTCATTGCTCCAGCCTCTCATTTGCAGTACAACAGGGCTGAGAACATACAGTGTGTGAAATGTTTTGTTGAGGACATAAATGCATTTATCTTTAAGATGGGGAAGAATGTAGCCATGATAAAAGATCACAGACTTCAATATCATAACCTTGTCCTGAGAACAATCACTGAGCTTACTGTTTCCAAAGGCCCAGTTCAGCATGGATTGCCCAGCATATGGTGGGTGTCCAATAAAAAGGTATGAGTGACTTAACCTGCAAGGCTCCAGCGCTGGGTGAGAGTCCTACAAGGTTTTATAAAGGGGTCACTAAACATATTTTGATCAAGATGGCTATAAGTTTAGCATCTCTAATTCTTTTTCTATATATCCTTATATAAAAATAAAACTCACCACAATCAATAAGAGCATCCAATGTTTATTTATCTCTTACTAATTTTAAAATGTATTTTATACCATTTAACTCTTAGTAAAAAATACTCTGTACTGAGGATAACCATGATCAATGAATGGTATATATGTGTACAGAAAGAAACCCACTATGCTGGTTAATTAATATGTACCAATAATTATAATTTTAAAAATAAGTTGTATCAAATGTATGTGGTTTTTACAGATTGGGAAACTGCCCACCCATCACCTGTCCACAACCCCAGGAACCTGGGTGAGCCACACCTCTCTGCCATTCTGGGAACCTTGGCTTGGAGGAACCCCAGAGCCTGGCCCATTCCCCTGCATCCCAGGACAGGCAACCAGCACAGGAAGTGCACAGGACTTGGCAACCAACTCATCCAGATGAAAAAAGGATGAATCCACTCTAACAAGGTGAAACACTTTGCATACAAATCCTTAAATTATGATTGGTTCTATTATATATCTGTAGACTTTGCTTCTATGGTCTAAAGTACAAAATCAATAGTCACTACAGTTTGTCAATTTCTGAATTGTGCTTGATGCTATTGCTACTGCTAATTGTACTACTGTAGCTAGGATGTCATATTTCTTGCAATCAGTTGTTCTACCTTCTGTAACAATACTTGGTAACTCTGGGGTGACAACCTCAACACAGTCCTACACCAAAAGACTTAGACTGAACCAATCAGAAATCAACATTCCACTCTCAGTTAATTGGGAAGGTAGGGTCTTGGGAAAGACCCAAACCAAGAATCTCCTGTACACACACAATATTCCTGAGGAATAGACTTTTACTAAAGAGGCCTTGATACTAGTTGTATTGCTACCTACCACCCAAACTCACAAGAATCATCACAGAAAACAAAACAAAATTGTTTTGAAATAAAAAAATGTTAAGATGAAGGAGCAAAATGCAATCTCAGACCTCCAGCTCACCCACACAAGTCCAGGAGATGCTGACATAGAAGAAATTAGAAGTCACACAACAGAAATTTCTGAAATGATAGCAACTGAAATAAAGAAACAACCCTAAGGAGGCTGTGGAGGAAATCAGATCATAAAAAAATCTCTCAGATAAAAAAAAGAAATGACAACCATAATGAAAGAATTGCTGAGCATATCTAAAGAAGACACATTTTTAAAAAAAAGACGAATATAGGAAAATGATAGAAACCTTGAATTAACAACATAAGAAAGAATTAGAATGCATGAAACATTCAAAGAGATACCCAGGAAATTAAAATTCACATTGAAAGCTGGCAAAACTGATGGAATGAAACTGAAGATAGACTTTCAGACCTTGAAGACAACATTGCAGCTAGCAATCCTGAAAGAAAAGATCTCTTAAAAATAACAAGGATTTTGCCCTCTCTCTCTTCCAGGTTTGCATGCCTTGCTGCTTGTGGCAGCTGCCATGAATGGCACCCCTGCCACACCACGTTGCCTTGGAGGTGACTGAGTAGGGACCAGAAACCCCTGAGAACTACAAGAAATGAGATCTTATCCTGTCAACAAGGCTTGCTAGACAAAGCTGGTCTGGATGGTAACCTGGTGGGACCTCAGACCTTCGCCCTGCCCACCCCACCCCCCACCCCAGAGACCTTGGGCCTTTGCCCTGCCCACACACCCCTCTCACCCCGAAGACCTCGGACCTCAGCAGCAGACCGATGTGAACTTAGACCTTTGCCTCGCCCACCTCAGAGACCTACAACAGCCTGTGGATGATTGACAGCACCTCACTCTCCACCTCAGAGTCTTCAACAGCCTAGAGACCATCAGCACCTTGTCCACTACCTAAAATCCCTGGTGGGCTGGTGGAAGCCTCAGCAATCCATGACCCACACAGAGGACACCAGTGGGTCTGCAACTGTGTGGTGAGTTCCCTGCTCAAGTATAGGATGTCAGCGGCTCAGCAGGAACAGCAACGAGCCCTCCCCTTCAGCTGTAGGATTTTGGAAACCTGGCAAGTGTGTGGGTGAGCCCTTCTTCCATACAGAAAACATGGGGTGAGTTGAGGAGAAGGCTGACAAGGCCTTCCCCAACCTGGAAAATCTGGAAAGGGCCTAGGAGAGCCCTTGTGACACAGCAGGGTCCCATCTGAGGCACACAATATAGCCATGTAAATCTGGCAGTATGGAACAGCCTAAAATGACAGTAACAATAGAAGCTAAGGGTTGGCTTGCATCAGTACTCCTAGGCTAGTCAGCCTAGGGAGAATATAAGACTCACCCAAAAGGACCTGCAGGAGGAATCCAGGTGACTGGCTCCTCCACTTTGTTGAGGGACTCAGCAATTGGACAAAAGTCACCCATACAGTAGGACCCTAAGACTCATATAACAGTCTCTAGAGACTAGTGGGATTGAAAGATTAAACTATTAACCCAAAAGGTGAAAATTAAAAGATGGAAAAGAAAAATGCAAACTCAAATGTCCAGTCCATCAGGAGCAAGTATAAGGGACATTGAAATAAAGGACACTGAAAGTCACACACCTGAAATTTCTGAAAAGATAGCAACTGAAATAAAGAAACAAATCCAAGAAGCTATAGAGGAAATCAGATTAGAAATAATTTCTCAGGTAAAGAAACAAATGACAGTCTTTGTAAAGGAATTACTCAGCATAGCTAGAGAAGATACAGATAAAAAAAAAAGTACAGGAACATGGGAAAATGATGGAAACCTTGAATGAGTAACTTAGGAAGCAAATAGAAAGTATGAAAAAAGTGCAAGGAGATATCCAGGAAATACAAAGCTCCACTGAAAGCTGGCAAAACTGTTTAAATGAAAATGAGGATAGACTTTCAGACCTCGAAGACAGGATTACAGATAGCGATCATGAAAGGAAAGAACTTGTAAAAATAACATGGAAGCATGAAATAACAATTCAACAGCTTCAAGATGATGTAAAGAGAACCAATATAAGATTGATAGACATCAATGAAAATGCAGAAGTCAACAAAACTGACTTAAAGAAACTATTCACAGAAGTAATGGTGGAAAATTTCCCAAGCATGGGAAAAGAATCAGGTATGCAGATAAGTGAGGCATATAGAATGCCAAACAGTCATAACCAAAATAAATCTACACCCAGACATATAATAATTAGGATCCCAGGCATACAGCATAAACACAGAATACTAAAAGCTGTTGGAGAAAAGACACAACTCACCTGTCAAGGAACGCCCACCACAATCATGGCAGACTTTTCAGCACAAACCCACAAGTTAAGATGAACTTGGAGTGAAGTATTTCAAGCTCTGAAAGAAAACAACTTTCAGCCCAGATTGATGTACCCTGCAAAACTTTCTTTCAAAATTGATGGACAGATAAGATATTTCCATGACAAAGTGCAACTGAAGAAATTCATGTCTACCAAGCCAAACCTAGAAAGAATACTGAAAGACATAATAGAGAGAGACAAAAATGACTACAATTCCCAGAACAACAACACAAAAAAAAAACAGCCAGCCAGGGCAAACAATTAAATGAGGAAGGAAAGCAGGAAAACAGGTACAGGAAAATAACATGACAAAGTTAAACCAGTACATATCAGTTATGCCCATCACTGTAAATGGCCTCAAGTCACTAACTAAAAGAAGTAAGCTAACAGAATGCATCAAGAAACAGGATTCAACAATATGCTGTATACAAGAAACACATCTGACTCAAAAGGAAACTCATAGACTAAAGGTCAAAGGATGAAAAACAATATTCCATGTAACAGGAACCCAGAAAAAAGTGGGAATAGCTATTCTGTTTGCAGCATAAACTTCAAACCAGAAATGATCAAAAGAGATAAAGAAAGCCATTATATACTTGTTAGGGGGAAAATTCAAAAGGAAGAGCTAACAATCATAAATATATATGCACCAAATACAGGAGCACCCAACTATATAAGACAGATATTAATGGACATGAAAAACCAAATATGAAATAACACAGTCATAATAGGGGACATTAATACTCCACTGTCACATAGGGATAGATCAACTATGCAAAAAGTTGGAAAAGAAATAACAGAACTGAATCAAACCTGTGAACAAATGGACTTAGTAGATGTTTAGAGAGTGTTCCAACCAACAACATCAGAATACACATTTTTCTCAGTTGCACATGGGTTGGTCTCTAAAATATACCATATATTAGCCTACAGAACATGCTTCAGTAAATGCAAAGGGCTTGAAATTATCCCATGCATATTATCTGACCATAGTGCACTGAAATTGAAAATTAACAGTAAAAGAAACTGCAAAACCTGCATAAACACATGGAAATTAAATAACCTCTTGAACAACCAATGGGTTACAGATGAAATTAAAGAAGAAATTAAACAATACCTAAAATTCAATGAAAATGTAGATACAACATACTGAAACTTGTGGGATGCAGTGAAAGCATTCCCAAGAGGAAAATATATAGCAATAAACTGTCACATCAAGAAAACAGAACAAGCACAAATAAATAACTTAACACTACACCTCAAGCTTCTAGAAAAAGAAGAGCAAGTCAAACCCAAAGCTCATAGAAAAGAGGAAATTATAAAGATCAGAGCAGAAATTAATGCAATTGAGACTAGGAAAACAATGCAAAGGATTAATGAATCAAAGAGTTGGTTCTTTGAGAGAATAAACAAAATTGATAAACCTCTAGCCAACCTTTCAAGAAAAAGAAAGAAAAAGCTCAAATTCATGCAATAAGGTATGAAAAGGGAGAAATTACTACAGAGCCCATGGAAATCCAGAAAATCATGAATACCTATTTTGAAAATCTTTACTCATATAAGGTGGAAAACACAGAGGAAATGGACAAATTCCTAGAAATATATGAACTACCAAAGCTGAGTCAAAAAGATATAAAAATTTTGAATGACCCAATACCAGTTACTGAAATTGAAAACATGATTAAAAACTTACCAACAAAGAAAAATCCAGGTTCTGATGGATTCACAGCTGAATTATGCAAGAAATTTAGAGAATACTTAATGCTAATACTACTCAAACTCTTCAGTGAAATTGAAAGGGAAGCAATCCTCCCTACCTCATTCCTGGAGGCAAGTATTACTCTAATACCAAAACCAGAAAAAGACCCAACCGTAAAGGAGAACTATAGGCCAGTTTCCCTAATGAACATCAATGCAAAGATTCTCAATAAAATACTGGCAAATAGAACGCAGCAAATCATTGAGAAGATTATATGACGAAGTGGGATTTATTCCAGGAATGCATTGACAGTTTAACATATGCAAATCAATAAATGTAATGCACCACATCAATAGTGCCAAAGAAAAATCACATGGTCATCTCAGTAGATGTACAAAAAGCTTTTGATAAAGTCCAACACTTGTTCATGATAGAAACCTTACAGAAACTTGGAATAGATGATATCTTTCTCAGTCTGATAAAAGTCATCTATGATAAACCAACAGCCAACATTATACTAAATGGACAAAAACTGAAAGCTTTCACTGTAAAATCAGGAACAAGACAAGAATGCCCCCTATCACCACTCCTATTCAATATAGTTCTGGAAACATTAGCCAGAACAATCAGACAAGAGAGAGAAATAAAAGGAATATAGGAAAGGAAGAAGTTAAATTATCACTATTTGCAGGTGGCATGATACTCTACATAGAAGACCCTGAAAACTCACTCCATCAAAAGGCTACTAGAGTTAATAAACAAATACAGCAGTGTAGTTGGATACAAAGTCAACACTCAAAAATCAATAGCATTCCTGTACACAAACAACAAACTCACCAAGAGAGAAATTATGGAAACAACACCTTTCGCAGCAGCATTCAAAAAAATGAAATACTTAGAAATCAACCTAACAAAGAACATAAAAGACCTATATGCTGAAAACTATGGCACTCTGAAAAAGGAGATTGAAGAGGATGTTAGAAAATGGAAAGATATCCCTTGCTCTTGTTTAGGGAGAACCAACATTGTGAAAAGCACCATACTCCCAAAATTCTTATATAGATTTAATGCAATCCCAATCAAAAGTATGTTAATATACCTTGCAGATCTAGAGAAAATGCTCCAAAAATTCATCTGGAACCAAGAGACCTAGAATAGCAAAGGCAATTCTAGACAAAAAAAAAAAGTAAGGCAGAAGGCATCTCAATCCCTGACTTGAAATTATACTATCAAGCTACAGTGATAAATTCAGCATGGTACTGGCAAAAAAAAAAAAATAGACCTGAGGATCAGTGGAACAGATTAGAAGATGCAAACACAACTACAAAGACACTCAGCCACCTTATATTTGACAAAGGGGCTAAACATGTTCACTGGAAGAAAGATAGCCTCTTTAATAAATGGTGCTGGAAAAATTGGCTTTCCACATGCCAAAGAATGAAACTAGACCGATGTCTATCACCATGCACTAAACTAAAGTCAAAATGGGTCAAAGATCTAAATATTAGAAGAGAAACACTAAATTTACTGGAAGACAAGGTAGGCAAAAATCTTTAAGATATAGGTGTAAGCAAAGAGTTCATGAACAAAATGCAAACTGCATGGGAAGTACTTCAAAGAATCAACTGGGATCTCATTTTATTAAAAAACTTTTTCTCTTCAAAAGAAATCACCAATAAAATGAAGAGAAAGCCCACAGAATTTTAAAGAATTCTAGCCAACTGTCGCTCAGACAAAGGAATTATTCCAGAACATATAAAGAATTGAAAAACTATCAGGCTCCCCAAATTCAGAGACCCAATCCAAAAATGGGAATCTGAAATGGACACACACTTCTCAGATGAAGAAATACAAATGGCAAATAAATACGTGAAGAAGTGTTCAACATCACTGGTCATTTGAGAAATGCAAATTAAAACAACATTGAGATTCCATCTCACTCTAGAGAGAATAGCTGCCATCAAGAAATCAACTGATCACATATGTTGGCAGGGCTGTGAGAAAAAAAGGTACCCTTCTCTACTGTTGGTGGGAGTGTGGACTGGTGCAACCACTGTGAAAATCAATATGGAGATTTCTCAAAAAACTAGAATTGGAAATCCCCTTCAATCCGCTATTCCTTTTCTGTGTATTCCCCCCCGCCAAAATTGAAAGTATCATGTCGCAGTGATATATGTGCACCCATGTTTATAGCAGCACAATTTGCAACGGATAAATCTTGGAAACAACCAAAATGCCCATCAACCACAGAATGGATGAAAAAGATGTGGTATTTCTATACAATGGAATATCACTCAGCTATAAAAAAAGATGATCTTGAGGTTTTTATAGGTAAATGGAGGCAACTTGAGACTATACTCATATGTGAAATAAATCAGACTCACATTTGTAAATATTGCATTATCTCCCTAGTATAAAAAATAAATAATAATTTAAAAAAACTGAAAGGGTAATAAGATCCAAAATGTACAATAGATATTGTAATAAGGAAAGGGAAAGAAAGTGCTCAAAATACATATAACTGTATGTATGTATAAGTATGCAAGATAGATAACTACATGACTAATTCTCTGTTAGTTCATTAGAAAGAATAGTTTGTGTTGTCATTGTTTGATTGTCTGATTTTTTATGTCTAGATTTCATAACTTGAACAACCACTTCTAAGATAACAATATGTAATACATTAATTAGTATTGATTTCTTACTTTTTTTTGAAATTCTGTATTGCTTCTACCATTATTCTGTTTTGCTTTAAAAAAAAAATCAAGGAACCAGGAAATGATGATTCAATAGCTGCATGATGCAAAGAAAAGCAATACAAGTCAGATAGCTGATAATTAATAAAGCAGTATTCAACACATGTGACATAAAAAGACTATTTGCAGAAGTAATTACAGAAATTTTCCCAAACATGGGAAAAGAGTATGACATACAGATAAGTGGGGAAAGTAGAACTCTACTTAGCCATAACCAAAATAAATCTATACCCAGACATATGATAATAATCAAGATTTCAGAAATTTAGCACAAGAACAGAATATTAAAAGCTGTAAGAGACAAGAAACAGATCACCTATGAAGGAAAGTCCATCAAAATCATGGTAGACTTCTCAACACAAACCATCAAGTCAAGAAGTGCTTGGAGTAAAGTATTTTAAATACTGAAAGAAAACAACTTCCAACTCAGATCAATGTACCTTGCAAAATTATCTTCCGAAATTAATGCTTCCATGACAAAGAACAGCTGAAGAAATTCATGACCAGCAAACCAACCTTACAATGAGTACTGAAAGATACTCTAGAAAGAGATAAAAATGACCACAATTCCAAGAACAACAACAGAAAGAAACCACCAAGCAGGACAAGCAATTAAACAGACAGGAAAAGTAGGGAACCAAAACCAGGAAGATAATGTGATACAGATAAGTTAATATATATCAGTAATAATCATTAATGTAAATGATCTCAGTTCATCAATCATAAGAAACAGACTGGCAGAGTAGATCAAGAGACAAAATCCAATAATATACTGTATACAAGAAACACATTTAACTCAAAAGGAAATTCATAGGTTGAAAGTCAAACAATGGAAAACAATACTCCATGTGACAGAAATCCAGAAAAAACCAAGGGTAGCTATTTCATTTACAGACTTTGTGAACTTCAAACCCAGAATAATCAAAAGAGATAAAGATCACTACATGCCTGTCAGGGGATAACTTCAAGAGGAAGAGATAACAATCATAAATACATATGCACCAAATATAGAAGCACCCAACTATATGAGACAAATATTAATAGACATAAAAAATCAAATAACCAGCAACATAATTGTAACAGGGGAACTTAACACCCCATTGTCACAAAGAGATAGATTAACTAGACAAAAAATCAATGAAGAAATAATAGAATTGAACCAAACTTGTGAACAAATGAACTTAGTCAATGAGTGTTCCACCAACAACAGCAGAATACACATTCTTGTCAGCTGTACATGGGATGTTCTCTCAAACAGACCATATACCAGCCCATAGAACATGCTTAAGTAAATGCAAAGGATTTGAAATTATTTCATGCCTATTATCCGAACATAGTGCAATAAAATTGGAAATAAAATACAAAAAAACACAAAAACTTCATACACACATGAAAATTAAACACCTTCCTGAACAACCAATGGGTCATATGAAATTAAAGAAAAAATTAAGCAATATCTGGGATCAAATGAAAATGCATACACAACTTATAGGAACTTATAGGATGCAAGGAAAGCAGTTCTCAAAGGAAAATTTATAGCAGTAAATTCTCAAATCAGGAAAATGGAACAAGCACAAATAAACAGCTTAATGCTGTACCTCAAGTTACTAGAAAAAGAAGAGCAGGTCAAACCCAAAGCCCAAAGAAGAGAAGAACAGAGCAGAAATTAATACAATAGAGACTAAGAAAAAAATACAAAAAATGAATGAATCAGAGTCAGTTCTTTGAAAGAATAAATACAATTAATAAACAACTAGCCAATCTTATCAAAATAGAGAGAGAAATCTCAAATTCAAGCAATAAGGAACAAAAAGGATAAAATCACTACAGATCCTATGAAAATTCAGAAGATTGTCAGTACCTACTTTGAAAATCTTTACTTTCATAAGATAGAAAACAGAAGAAATGTACAGATTCCTAGGGACAAATGAATTACCAAAGCTGATCAAGAAGATGTGAAAATTCTGACTAACCAAATATCAGTTAATGAAATTGAAAACATAATTAAAAACTTACCAACAGAGAAAAAGCTCAGGCCTGGTGGATCACAGCTGAAATCTACAAGAAATTTAGAGAAGATTTACTGCCCATCTTCCTCAAACTCGTTAATGAAACTGAAAAAGAAGCAATTTCCCTAACTCATTCCCTGAACCAAGTATTAACCTGATACCAAAATCAGAAAAAGACCCAACCAAAGAGAACTACAGGTAAAGCTCCCTAATGAACATAGATGCAAAAATCCTCAATAAAATACCAGCAAACAGAATGCAGAAAATGATCACGAAGATTATTCACCATGACCAAGTGGAATTCATCCCAGGAATGTAGGGATGGTTGAGCATATACAAATCAATACATGTAATACATCGTATCAATAGATACAAAGACAAAAATCACACAATCATCTCAATAGATGCAGAAAAAGTTTTTGATAAAATCCAACACTCACTCATAATAAAAATCCTATAGGAAATTGGAATAGATGGTCTTTACCTCAATCTGATAAAAGCCATCTACGACAAACCAACAGCCAACATCATACTGAATGGAAAATAACTAAAATATTTCAACCTAAAATCAGGAGCAAGACAGATTTCCACTATCACCACTCCTATTCAATATAGTTCTGGAAACATTAGCCAGGACAAGAGAGAGAAATAAAATGGAATAAGGATAGGAAAGAAAGAAGTAAAATTATGATTCACAGATGACATGATACTCTACACAGAAGACCCCAACAACTCCACCAAAAAACTTTTAGATTTAATAACCAAATTCAGTGCTGTAGCTGGTTACAAAGTCAACACTCAAAAATCGATAGCATTCATGTATGTAAACAAAAAACTTACTGAAAGGGAAATTAGGGAAACAACACCATTCACAATAACATCCAAAAACACACAGTACTTAGGAATCAATCTAATGAAGGAAGTAAAAGTTCTATGCATTGATAATTACAGTACTCTGAAAAAGGAAATTGAAGCAGATCATAAAATATGGAAAGATATGCCTTGCTCATGCTTAGGAAGAACCAACATTGTGAAAATAGCCATACTTCCAAAATTGTTACAGAGATTTATTGCAGTACCAATCTAAATATCATTAGTATACCTCACAGATCTAGACAAAGCATTCCTAAAATCCATCTGGAACCATAAGTGACCTAGAACAGTAAAGGCATTTCTGGAAAACAAAGGCAAGGGAGGAGGCATCACAATCCCCGACTTGAAAGTATACTACAAATATACTGTGTAAAATCAGCATAGTACTGGCAAAGAGCAGACCTGAGGATCAATGGAACAGAATAGAAGATGCAGACACAACTACAAACACTAAACTACCTTATTTTTGACAAAAGAGCCAAACATTGGAATAAAGACAGTCTCTTTAAAAATGGTGCTGGAAAAACAGGCTTCCCACATGCTAAAGACTAAAACGAGACCCATGCCTACCACCATGCACTAAAGTCAAAATGGATCATAGATCTAAATATTAAAACAGCAGTACTAAATCTACTGGAAGACGAAGTAGGTAGAAATCTTGAAAACTTAGGTATAGGCAGAGTTCATGATCAAAAACCGAACTGCACTGGAAGTTCTTCAAAGAATCAACAACTGGGATCTCATCTTATTAAAAAGTTTTTGCACCTAAAAAGAAATCACCAACAGAGTGAAAAAGAAAACCCATGAATTGGGAAAAACATTTTAGCCAAATTTCCCTCAGACAAAGGACTTTTACCTAGAACACATAAAGATTTTTTAAAAAGTCAGGCCCCCCAAATTCAAAGACTCAATTCAAAAAGGGGCATCTGAGATGAATGCACACTTCTCAGATAAAGAAATACAAATGGCAAATAAACATACGAAAAAATGTTCATCACTGGTCATTTAAGAAATTCAAACTAAAACAGCACTGAGATTCCATCTTATCCCAGAAAGAATGACTATCATCAAAGTCATCCACTAACAAATGCTGTGAGAGGCAGGGAGGGAAAAGGAACTCTTCCCCACTGTTTGTTGAGTGAAGACTGGTGCAACCACTGTGGAAATCAGTGTGGAGGTTCCTCAAAAAGCTAGGATTAGAGGTCCCATTCGACCCAGCTATTCCCCTTCTGGGTACTTTTCCAGAAAAATTGGAAATATCACACCTTAGCAATATATGTGCACCTGTGTTTATGGCAGCACAATTAGTAATAACTAAATCTTGGAAACAACCCAAATGCCCATCCACAGAGGAATGTATGAAAAAGATATATTTTTATGTAGTGGAATACTACTCAGCTATAAAGAAAGATAACCTTTAGGTTGTTATAATTAAATATAACAATTAGAAGTCATACTTATAAGTGAAGCAAATCAGACTTGCATGTGTAAAAATTGTATTGTCTCCCTAGTGTAAGAAACTGAAAGAGTAAATAAGATCAAAAAGGTACAATAAATATTGTAAAAGGGAAAGAATCTGTTCAAAAGCAAAGAACAACTGGGATGGGGCAAAGGAGAAAAGAATGAAGGGGGCAAAAAATATATATATACATGATATATATATGAGCCCTAAGATAATTGTACTACTCATTCTATTGATTCAAAGGAACAGTTAGTGCTTAAATTATTTCATCAATTTTACATGCCTGTATCTGGTAATCTGAGCAACTATTTTGAAAACAATATGCAATATAATAACCGTTATTAATGTCCTATCATCTTGTTTTGAAACTCTGTATCATTTTTATTGCTGGATTTTTATTCTCCTTAAAATAAAAAAAAACACATGGGGAAACTATGGGTTAGAGCTGTTATTGACTTGCTCAGACGTCATGGCAGAGGTCATGGGGGAAGAGCGGGGTTGCTTCAAGACTGGGGTGGCTCCACAATCATATTGAGGACACAGAAGACAGTGGGGTGCAGGGAGGGGAATGCCTCAGCGAGCATATCGTACCATATGAAGCAGGTACTTAAAGGAAAAGAGACTGGATCCAGGCTGAGGGAAGAGGTCACACTGGAAAAGCAAAGGGGGCTGAATTCCAGAGAAGAGCAGAACCTCAGGAGAGGAAGCAGAAAAGTGCAGAGAGAGGGAAACACGAGGGCAACGTGAGTGCCTCTGAAGGACTAGAGACGGGACTGAATATGGTGGACGCTAACACAACTCAAGGAAGATCCGGGTTAGAGGGTGGGGGTGGGAAAGGAAAGAAAGGGAACATCAAGATGCCAAAAGTTCTGACCATTCTGAATATATTTAACTGACGACTGATAATTGTACAAGTGTATGGAGTACAGTGTGATAATTTGATAGCTGTATATAATATGTAATGATCAAGTGAGGGTAATTAGCATTTCTAGCTCCCTAGATGTAATCATTTCTTGGTGCTGAGAGTTTGTCAACTACCTCTTCTACTTCTTTATAAAGCATATGATATATCTGAAAGCTACAGTCTCTCCCCTGTACTGTAGAACGATGGAACATTTTCCTCCTACCTAACTGCATTTTTTGTACCTGTTATCCAAATTCTTTCTCTCCTCCCTGCTTTCCTAGCTTCTAATAACCACTATTCTGCTTTTTATTTGT
>RJWM01024140.1:0-31111 GCA_004363535.1 Dasyprocta punctata | reverse complement strand
CCCTCACTAGCTGTGCACAAGATCCAGCTCTACCTGGTCCCGTGACTCAGTGCAACCCGCCAGGCGAACACCCGGCCAGCCTTGCAGGACACGGAGGTACTGAGCCCAGCCCAGCCCATCATGGTCCCAGCATAGCTGCAGGGCCTTGCAGAGCTTGGGCTCTGCCCATCAGAGCACAGGGCTCGAGCTCCATTGTTCAGTGGAGCTGCCAGTGCAGCAGGTCCTAGAAGTTGTGGGCCCGCCCAGCCAGGAGCAAGACCCCAGCACTCCAGAGGCTCTGAACATCTTGCAGCCAGACTCAGGACCTGGGTGGTGCCACACTCCAGGGTACACTCCGCCTAGCTGCCTGGGTCCAGGAGGTCTTGGCCCCCATCCAGTAGGCCGGAGGCTTCAACAGCACACTCCAGGAGTGCGCCCTCACTAGCTGTGCAGAGGATCCAGCTCTACCCAGTCCCATGACTCAGTGCAAGCCACCAGGGGAACACCCAGTCAACCTTGCAGGACACAGAACCACACAGGTCCCAGAAGAAAATGACAAAACAGAAGACCAAGAGGCAGTCTCAATCCCCCAGCCCACAGAGAACAAATCCAAGAGACACTGAAATAGAAGACAATGGGAGTCACACAACTGAACTTTCTGAAATGATAGCAAATGCAGTAAAGAAACAGCTCAATGAAGCTATAGAGAAATTAAATCAGAAATAATTTCTGAACTAAAAAGTGAAATGGCAATCATTATTAAAGAAAGGTTGTGTGTATCTAAAGATGAGCAAGATAAAAAAATAGAAGAACTTAAGAAAATGATGGAAACTTAGAATGAACAATATAAGACACAAACAGAATGCATGAAACAGGTTCAAAGGGAAATGCAGGAAATGAAAAATTCCATAGAAAGTTTGAAAAACCGCTTGAATGAAGCTGAAGATAGAATCTCAGATCTTGAAGACAGCATGGGAGCTTATGGCCACAAATGAAAAGATCTCTTAAAAATACTAAGGAACCAAGAAACATTAATTCAACAGCTGCAAGACAATTCCAAGAGAAATAACGTAAGATTAATAGGCATAAATGTAAAAGCAGGGGTCAATACTAATGACCTGTGAAGACTATTCACAGAAATAATAGCAGAAAACTTTCCAAACATGGGAAGAGAATCTGAAACACAGGTAACTGAGGCATACAGAACTGCAATAAACCATAACCAAAATAAATCTTCACCCAGACATATAATAATAATGGTATCAGAAATATAGCACAAGAACAAAACACTAAAAGCTGTTAAATAAAAGAAAAAGATCACCTATCAAGAAAAGCCTGTAAGAATCACAGCAGACTTCTCAACAAAAACCTTTACGTTAAGAAGAGGTTGGAGTGAAGTATTTCAAATTCTGAAGGAAAGCAACTTTCAACCCAGATTGATGTTCCCTGCAAAACTATCCTTAAAAATTGATGGAGAAATAAGATACTTTCATGACAAAGAACAACTGAAGAAATTTATGGCCACCAAACCAACACTACAAAGAGTACTGAAAGACACTCTAGAAAGAGACAAAGATAGATACAATCTTAAGAACAACAACAAAAGGGAAAACCGCTAAGCAGGGCAAGTAATTAAACAGAAAATGTAGAAAACCAATAACAGAAAGATATCATGACAGGAATGAGCCAGTACCTATCAGTTATGTCAATCAATGTAAATGGTCTCAACTCACCAATAAAAAGAAACAGACTAGCAGAGTGGGTTAAGAAACAAAACCCAACAATATGCTGTGTACAAGAAATACATTTCACTCAAAAGGAAATTCACAGACTAAAAATCAAAGGCTGGGAAATAATACTGCATGCAACAGAAACCCAGAAAAAAGCAGGGGTAGCTATTATGTTCACAGACAATATGAACTTTAAACCAAAAATGATCTAAAGAGATAAACAAAGTCACTACCTACTTTTTAGGGAAAACTTCAAGAGGAAGTGATTACAATCATAAATATATATGCACCGAATATGGGAGCACCCAACTATGTAAGACAACTCTTTTTTTTTTTCTTTTTTGTAGGACCAGGGATCGAACTCACAACCTCACAGCTACCAGGCAGGCACTTAAGCCACTGAGCCAAAGCCCCAGCCCCTGCAAGACATATCTTAGTAGACATGAAAAACCAAATAAACAATAATACAGTTATAACAGGGGACCTTAACACCCCACTGTCACAGAGAGACAGATCAACCAAACAAAAAATCAGCAAAGAAATAACAGAACTGAATCAAACTTGTAAACAAATGAACCTAGTAGATGTGTACCAAGTGCTCCACCCATCAACATCAGAATACACATTCTTCTCAGCCTCACACGGGTCATTCTCTAAAATAGATCATATACTGGTCCACAAAACACGCTTAAGTAAATGCAAAGGAACTGAAATAATTCCATGCATATTATCTGACCATAGCGCAGTAAAATTGGAAATAAATGACAAAAAACCTACAATAACCACTTAAACACATGGAAACTAAATAATACCCTCCTAAATAACCAATAGGTCACAGAAGAAATTAAAGAAAAAATTAAACAATATCTACAATTGAATGAAAATGCAAATACAAATTAATGGAACCTGTGGGACACAATGAAAGCAGTCCTCAGAGGGAAATTTATAGCACTAAACTCCCACATCAAAAAAATGGAAAGAACACACATAAACAACCTAATGCTGCACCTCAAACTTCTACAAAAAGAAGAGCAAGTCAAGTCCAAAGCCCAAAACAGGGAGGAACTTATTAAGATTAGAGCAGAAATTAATGCAATTAAAACTAAGAAAACAATACAAAGAATTAATGAATCGAAGAGTTGGTTCTTTGAAAGAGTAAAAAAAAAATTGATACACCCCTAGCCAACCTTATGAAAAAGAGGAAAGAAAAATCTCAGATTCATGCAATAAGAAATGAAAAGGGTGAAATCACTACAGACCCGGTGGAAATACAGAAGATCATCAACACCTACTTTGCAAACCTTTACTCACATAGATTCAATAACACAGAAGAAATGGACAGATTCCTAGAAACCTATGAATTACCAAAGCTGGATCAAGAAGATGTAAAGCTGCTGAATAAACCAATTTCAGCTAATGAAATTGAAAATGTAATTAGGACCCTACCAACAAAGAAAAGCCTGGGCCCTGATGGATTCACTGCTGAATTCTACAAGAAATTTAGGAAAGACTTAATGCCAACACTCCTCAAACTCCTCAATGAAATTGAAAGGGAAGTAAGTCTCCGTAACGCATTCCTGGAAACAAGTATTACCCTAATACCAAAACCAGAGAAAGACTGCAAAAAAAAGAAAATTATAGGCCAATCTCCTTAATGAACATAGATGCAAAAATCCTCAATAAATTACTGGAAAATAGAATACAGCAAGTTATCAGAAAGATTATACACCATGATCAAGTGGGATTCATCCCAGGAATGCAGGGATGTTTCAACATATGCAAATCAATAAATGTAATACACCATATCAACAGGGCCATGGACGAGAACCACATGATCATCTCAATAGATGCAGAAAAACCTTTTGACAAAATCCAACACCCATTCATGATAAAAACCCTACAGAATATTGGAATAGATGGTCTCTACCACAACCTGATAAAAGCCATATATGTTAAACCAACAGCCAAGCCAGGCGTGATGGTGCACACCTTTAATCCCAGCTCTCAGGAGGCTGATGTAGGAGGAGCATTGTGAGTTCAAGGCCGGCTTGGGCTACAACGCAAGCGCAAGGCCGTCCTGAGCTACACAGTGTGACCCTGCCTCAAAAAACTAGGGCCAGGAGTTTGGCTCAGTGATTTAAGCACCTGTCTGACAGGCACGAGGTTGTGAGTTCAATCCCTGGTGCCACAAAAATAAATAAATAAATAAATAAATAAATAAATAAATAAACCAACAGCCAGCGTATTACTAAATGGTGAAAAACTAAAATCTTTCAACCTAAAATCAGAGAGAAGACAACGACGTCCATTAACACCACTCCTATTCAATATAGTTCTGGAAATACTAGCCAGAGTAATTAGACAAGAGAAAGAAATAAAGAGAATAAGGATAGAAAAGGAAGAAGTAAAAGTATTATTATTTGCAGGCGATATGATACTCTACATAGAAGACCCCCAAAAATCCTTTAGAAGACTTTTAGAAGTAATAACTAAATTTAGTAATGTTGCCAGATACCAGGTGAACACTCAAAAATCAATAGCATTCCTGTACACAAACAACAAAGTCACTGAGAAAGAAACTAGGGAAACCACACCCTTCAGTATAACATCCAAAAAAAATGAAATACTTAGGAATAGATCTAACAAAGGAAGTAAAAAATCTATAGTTAAAATTACATTACTCTAAAGAAGGAAATTGAAGAAGATTTCAGAAAATGGAAAGATATTCCCTGTTCATGGATAGGAAGAACAAATATCGTGAAAATGGCCATTCTCTCAAAATTATTATACAGATTTAATGCAATCCCAATCAAAATACCACTTGCCTACCTCACAGAACTAAAGAAAGCATTCCCGAAATTCATCTGGAACCAGAAAAGACCTAGAATAGCAAAGGCAATTCTGGGCAACAAAGGTAAGACAGGAGGCATCACAATCCCCGACTTGAAACTATACTCCAAAGCTACTGTGATAAAATCAGCATGGTACTGGAATCAAAACAGACCTGAAGATCAATGGAGTAGAAGATACAGCCAAAACTACAAACACACTTAGCCACCTCATCTCTGATAAAGGGGCCAAACATGTACATTGGAAGAAATATAAGCTCTTTAACAAATGGTGCTGGGAAAACTGGCTTTCTATATGTCGTAAACTACAACTAGATCCATGTCTATCCATGCACTAAAATAATGTCAAAATGTATCAAAGATCTGAATATTAAAACAGAGACACTAAACTTACTAGAAGACAGAGTAGGTAAAAACCCTGATGACATAGGAGTAGGCAGAGAGTTCATGAACAAAAATGAAATTGCACGGGAAACACTTCCCAGAATCAACAACTGGGATGTCATCTTACTAAAAAGTTTTTGCATGTCAAAAGAAGTCTCCAACAGAGTGAAAAGAAAACCCATGAATTGGGAAAATATCTTAGCCAATTGTCCATCAGACAAAGGACTTCTATCCAAAACATATAAAGAATTAAAAGAAATCAGGCCCCTAAAATTCAAGGACCTATTCCAAAAATGGGCATCTGAAATGAATACACACTTCTCAGAGAAAGAAATACAAATGACAAATAAATATATGAAAAAATGTTCAACATCAATGGTCATTCGGGAAATGCAAATTAAAACAACACTGAGATTCCATCTCACTCCAGAAAGAATGACCAAGATTTAAATATCAACCAACAACAAAGGCTGGAGGGGCTGTGGGGAAAAAGGAACTCTTCTCCACTGTTGGTGGGAGTGTAGACTGGTGCAACCACTGGGGAAGTCACTGTGGAGATTCCTCAAGAAGCTAGGATTAGAGATCCCATTCCACCCAGCTATCCCACTTCTGGGCATTTTCCCAAAAGAACTGAACACATCATACCACAGTGATATTTGTGCACCCATGTTTATAGCAACCCAATTTGTAATAGCCAGATCTTGGAAACAGCCCAAGTGCCCATCAATCAAAGAACAGATAAAAAAGATGTGGCATTTTTATACAATGGAGTACTACTCATCTATTAAGAAAGATTCCACTGAGACTTTTATAAGTAAATGGACATGACTTGAGACCATACTCAGCAGTGAGATAAATCAAACCCACATGTGTAAATACCGTATTGTCTCCCTAGTGTAAGAGACTGAAAAAGTATGTATGACCAAAATCTATAATAAATACTATGTAAGGGTAAAAGACAGCTCAAAGAGCAAAAGTAATTGGGGAGGGAAAAGGGAGAAAGAGGGAAGATAAAAGGGAGAAAGAGGGAAGGGAACAGGAAAAGATATATATCTGTATATATGTATATGTAAGATGACTAAAATGAACATACTGCTAAATGTATGTTATTGAGAAAGAATAGTTAATATTCATATGATTAGATCAATTTTACATGTCTATATCTGTTAATGTAAACAATAATTTTGAAGATAACGATACGCAATATTGCAACCATTGTCAAGTTTCTATCATTCTGTTTTGTAAACCTGTAACGTTACTGTTGTGCATTTACTCTAGTCATTTGTTTGTCTCTTTTGCTTTTTGTCTTTCTTATATGTGTCTTTTTTTCTCTTAAATAAAAAAGTAATAAAAATAAAAATAAAAAAATAAAAAAGCAAAAAATATGATAGAAATCATACAGAATTTAAAAAACAGTAAGAAATCAACACTAGCTAATATATTGCATATTGTTATCTGAACAACTACTTATTTATTTATTTATTTATTTATTTAGGCACCAGCGATCAGACTTACAATGTTGTGCTTGCCAGGCAGGCATTTTTGCCACTTAGCTGAATCCCTGGCCCTGAGCAACTACTTCTAAGATGACATGTTTTCTTGGGTCCTAGTACATCTCTTCCTGTTAGACATGTATTGTTCTAACACATTCATTGAAGAGTTTAAAAACTGTTTGAGTGCCTATAATGAACCATGTTATGAATGCTGCCTGTGTTATTTAATCAAGAAACCTAAAACGAAGTTAGTGTTTCCTCTCAAACTACATGTAATAAACTTAAGTCTTGCTTAAATATACATGGAAAATTTTCACAAAAATGCAAACTTGGTTCTTGATTGTCTCCAACCTCAGAACAATACCACCTCTTTAAGGACTTTTTATCTGACTTTGAAAACAAGATTTTGTGCATTGCCTATGGCTTTCTGGAGCACACAGTACTTTCGTTAACACAACACATATTCTTTACTGTGGTTACCTAGTTCTTTATCCTTAAATGATATTGAATACCTATAATGTTTATTTACCATTATACATCCATATAATTGTGCTTAGAAAAGTATAGTTCCTCAGCCCTTAATCTTTAAGACTTCCACTGGGACAGCACCAACTCAGCCTAACTGTGTGTACTTTTTCCAGAAACCCAACTTGATTATTAAAGCTACAACCATATGTTAAAGGGCTCTATATAATTCTCCCTTCCTTTCTTATAGCAAAAATATTTCACATTTGAGGCATTGCCCCTCTATCATGTTATGTAATTTGCTAGTGCTGCAAGTCACAATACTCAACCATTCTGACCACAGGAACAAGTGAGTATTCAAATTCTAGCCAATCAGAGTACTTACTACCCTGACCACCCACCTGGGTATGCATGTTACCTCTTTTGGGGTAATAAAAATAGTGGTAGTTAAAAAAAGAAATAAAAAATTTCTCCATTATTTTGTGCACCAATACAAGCACTGTAAGCTCTTTAGAAAGGAAATAAAAAATTTAAAGTGCTCTTTGAAATGCAGAGATTCTAATCTAGAAGGTGAAGAGACAAGGACCAAATTATACCACAACATTATTATAGCAGAGATTTTATAAAAGTTCTTCATTTCCCTAGCATAGGCTTGGAAAATAGTTCACACTAAGGAGATATCACTGAGAGCCCATGTTGTCATCCAGGTGATGCCAGGATCTGCCACCATGCTCAGAAACCAAGATCTACAGCTCTGTTTAAATCAGAAACAGATTTTGTCTGGGACTTCTTTCTTTATACTGTTTGATAGCAAAGATTCTATAAGTGCGTACGTGTTTGAGGGACAATAAACTCTAACTTTAAGGGAAGCTAGGGAAGTGAGCACATAAGCTGTGTCCAAGAGGAAAGGACTCATAAAACAAGGAAATTCCCAAGAAACTAGCAAAAGGCTTAGATGATCTGTACAACTAAACATGATTACTACCAAATGCACACAACCAATAAAATATAGGGTGACATAGGAATCTATATACACAGAATCTTATTTTCCTTCCTTTACATGCAGAAGAAATCAATGTAAAATATAAAATTTTGGCTAATGGTAAGAAAGAATGAAAATAGAAAGAAAAAGGAAACCTGAGACATCACTGGAGTCCCTGGAGCTCTTAGTTTACATTATCCATGAGTTTCACACCCCCACTGTACTTCTTATATTAACTAGAATTGTATATTTACCTAAGCTGGACAGAAATGCCTCAATTTATGTAAATAGCTATGATTAATTTTATGGATCATTTTGGTTGGGCCACAGTGCCAATGTAATCAGTTGAATATTACTGTGGGCATTCATTTGAAGTGGTTTTTGAATTAAATTAGTATTTCTATCAGGATCCTTTGAGAAAGTATGTTGCTCTCTATTAATACCTGAATATAATAAAGAGGTTGACTCTTTCTGAGTGCGATGGTTTTCATTGCATAACAGATTTCAAGGTAAGATGCCAATTTCTCCTTCACTTCAGAACTGACCTACACAATGATTCTTTCTGGGTTTCAAATTTGTTTGCTTCAGGGCTGGAGTGACATTATTATCATCAGCTATCCTGATTCTCAGGTTTCTGGACTCAGATGAAACTACCATAGACTCACTTAGGTCTCTAGCATGCTAACTTACACTCAAATATTAGAACTTGACAGTCTCCAATATTTTAATACTTTAGAGTAAATATGGATGAACTTCACAATCACTTTAAATTTATTCACAATTTTGTGATGCCTGCATGTGGAGAGTACAAGCAACTCATCAGATTACTGATGTGCCCATGGGTGAAAAGTATTAGTATTTAAAGCTAAATATGCTTTTATCCATTAGTAACATGGATTTTCTTTTCCTTTACTAATGTATAAATGATTGAAGGTAGCTTGATTAATAAGGACAAAAGACTCAATAATAATAATTAAAATTATTGATACCACATTATATGGCAGATACATTTACATTTATGAAAAAGATATATTATTGTCCCTAATTTACACAGGAACAAATGTAAGTATTGAATAGATTAAGTACAGCTTATGCAGCACAGATACCTAATCTCCGATAGCTCTGTGATATGGCTTAGAACTGGGATTCACTCTCAGTCACAGTGTCCTGCTGCTTAGCCACAAAACCAAGAAGGTGAATCAGGTTACTTTTGGAAAACTAAAGCAGTAAACTCTACTACCAGGTGATTCTCT
Source organism: Dasyprocta punctata (assembly GCA_004363535.1). NCBI lineage: Eukaryota > Metazoa > Chordata > Mammalia > Rodentia > Dasyproctidae > Dasyprocta > Dasyprocta punctata. The sequence goes on along the minus strand of RJWM01024140.1, from coordinate 21,976 downwards.
AGACTGGATGTCTGTGGCTTTTCAAAATTTTTATGTTGAAAGTCTACCTACAATATGATGGTACTAGGAAGTATTAGGTTGGATTTTGGGAAGGAAATTGAAGATAGGGCCTTCATGAATGAGATTTTTGATCTTATAAAGTAGACCCAGAGAGTTTACTTACTTTTTCAGGCATGCGAAGTCATAGTGAGAAGATGAGCATCTGTCAGCCAGCATGCAGACTTTCATCCAAAATTGTATCTTCTCACTATTTAGTCTCATACTTCCTAGCCACCAGAACTTTGAGAAGTAAATTTCTTTTGTTTATAAAATACCCAGTCTGTTACTCTATTGTAGCATCTGAAAAAGACTAAATCAAGGAACAGTGCTTTTGAAGGGAGGAATATCTCTGACTTCACAATTAAGGTGAAGAAAAAAATAGCTGATTAGGAGGTTTTCCTGATGAATTTACCGGTCCTCAACCTGGAGATTCTGAAGACCTAGAGTAATAAAATGAGTGTTGTGAAAGAGGCTGGGACGGCTTTTCCCACTGAGCCCCTCTGGAAGCACAGTTGGTCTCCACAAATGTAAGCTGGCAAAAGGTGTTAAGTCTAGATAACACATGGAGCATCTAACACTGAGAATATTCTTGAACAGTCTTTAGGGGTAGCTCAATAGAAAAAAACCCCACATACCACAAAGTATTGTTCTTGTTTGCTTTTTGATGTAAAAAGAAAAAATAAATTACTAGTCTGTCATCCCAAACTCATTGTTAATGAGCCAACAAGATATCTTTATGGGAAATTAATGATAGTTCTTATGGAGACTGGGATTGAGGTGGCACTGAAGAGGACTCTGGAGGTGATGAGAAAGCCTCTGTTTTCTTTAGATGCTGAGAATGGTTTGCAGTGTAAAGTAGTAGAAGCTTTTGATTGAAGGGGTCAATTAAACAAGAGCAGCAGTATCTTCAGAAGCAGAGGTAGGAGCACTGCTTGTAAAAACAAACTCGTTCAAGTTCATAGGTACTTACTGCGACCATACTGTGGTGGGCAGCACTGCCGAGCTCTGCGTGCTCTTTGCAGTTGGTAGGGTGGAGTGAAAGAAGACTCTTTTCTCTTGAATAGTAATACAGAAGACCACACTATGCATTCCAGCTTTTCTTTTCCTCCCCAAGTAGGACCCTGAGTAAATTTTAGTAATTGAAAAAGAGAGAATAAAAAAAAAAGAAAGAAAGAAAGAAAGAAAGAAAGAAAGAAAGAAAGAAAGAAAGAAAGGAAGAAAGAAAGAAAGAAAAGAAGAGGAGAGGAGAGGAGGGGAGGGGAGGGAAGGGGAGGGGAGGGGAGGAGACAGGGCAGACAGAAACATAAACAGAGGGAGAAAGGAAAGGAGGCAGGGAACGAAAAGACATTAAACCAAACTCAAACCAAACAAGAAATTAAGGAAGGAGAGATTTTGAAAACTATATCTGGCAGTAGTTTTAATCTTGGAATACTGAGCAGAACCAAAGGGAAAGAACTACTTTAAAAAGTTAATGCACTCTTATTTGGGCGTGGGTTTAACAACAATTTAGTAATAAAGTTATCCTATTTAGTAAGTAATCTGGGCAGTTCACATATAACATTAAAACCAACAGAATTGAGTGATGTATTCACCTGAAGGTGAGCATGGAGACACACAGATGATAAAACATGAATCATTTCCTCGATGACTTAATAGAATGAGGTAGGGTGTCCATGAGTAAATAAACCATTATAAAAATAATAAAATGTACTGGAAGTTTTGAAAAAGATTCCTATTAAATTCAGAGAAAAGGAAGAACTTTTTTTTTCTTAGATGCTGTGCTTTACAGAAATTGAGAACAAAATTGTAGAAGGAAGTAAAATAATCAAAACATATCTAACACATGTCTTTTGTAACCTAAGCTCAAAGTTTATAGGTCTCGCCAGTGACCTACAGATGGTTTTCTTTTTTCTTTAACGTTATGTTAGAAATTATAAAAAATCTAAGTCAAGTTATATTATCTATATGTGTTGAATATATTATACATTTAGTAAGTTGCTCAGGAAATTTTTTACTAACCCAATGTGGGCTATGCAAGCCAAAGGTTGGGCATACCTCAATGCATTAAAAATGTTTATAAGCAGGATTCTAATTAAGTGATTTTTGCCTACTTTAGAGATAAAGGCAGTTAGTGAAAGAAGAAGAGAAAGATAGAAGAGCAATTTAGGTACTTGATTTTAGCAAACTAATTCTTTATTAATTTATTTATGGAATATTTGTAAGTGAATTACCATGTTATTTTACAAGTTGAAAATTCATCAGTGAATAAAGAAGATTTTTTACCCCTTGTGATTCCACCCATGGAGCTCAATTCTCATAGGAAAGTGGTGATATACAAAATGTATTAATATATAGGTTTGATTAAGTATGAGTTCATCTATAAAGAAAAATAATAGAAAAGTCATTATGAGGACTGGGAAGTTTGTTAAAACTTGATGTTATTTTGCATAATATTATTTTATATTATGTAGTATTTAAGCAGAGACCTGAAGAAAACAAAAGACTGAATATGAGGATTCCTGGAGAAAGGCTATTTGAGAGAGAAAGAACAGGGTGTGAAGACCTTGAGAGGAAAAATTTCTCATTTGTTCCAAAAGCAGCAAGATGTTCAATGCAACTAGGTTAGCCTGACTGAGCCTGTAGTACTAAATGAGCAGAAAGAGAAAATGTTCAAATAGAGATGAGGCCTGGGAGGTGATAATAAGGAGAAATTCTCTGTAGGAACATTGGTTTTTATTGAGTAGGATATGAATGGCATAACACATTAATGATTGAAACTGTGAATACTGCTGCAAATTGCTTAGCCTAAGAAGCTACTCAAACTTTAATCATCTCCAACACCTAAAGTTTTTCTTTTGTATTGTTTACAAGTCGTGTGACAGAAAGCAATCTCCAGAGTCAAGCGCTCTCATTGAAATCAGTAAGACACAATTACAACTTTACTACCTGGAACTATTGTAATGAATATTCAAAAGGTAGATTAAAAGTCAAGAAATCATTAATCAGCAATTAATTGAGTTAGAGAGATATCAACACCAAGGTCATAAGTTCAAACCAAAGTTATAGAGACATAATTGTTAACATATGAAAACACTTCAATAGAAATTATGAAATGGAGGTCTGTCTGAATCTCTTTTTCTTGTCAAGAAGCATTTATATGCATCAGACAAGAATGACCCTATTTTTGATACTCAGTGGAATGACTGTGGGAAGTCTTTTTGTAGTTAGAAAGGTTAAATGAATCTGGAAACTGGCCTTCTGGGCTAAGGTGAAGTGCTTTAGTGCAACACATAATCAAACATCTAAAATTACATTTTACAGTGTGTTCCTTTGTTGATTCTACCTATCATTATGCAAAATTCCATGAAATACATAATACAGGGTACGATGATTTGATTAGGTAACAAGACCAGTAAAATGCTTTCATTAACTGAGCAATATTTCTGCACCATAAAGATAATCGAGTGCTGAAAACATAGTAATTCATTTAATCCCTTGAGGCAAAAAATAATATTAAGAAAAATAATAATATTGTTGAGGACTATAACTAGAACATAAAGCAAAATATTTTGCTAATAGGCATAGAATAAAATTAGAGAACTGAAAGGAAAACAATTCAGAAATTTTAATTGTTGAGTATTTAGTTAATCAAGTCATTACATTTTACATTTTTAGAAAATTCAAATAATTGTGCCAAAAGAGTGGGGCAGCAGAAAGCAATATATATATGTATATTTTATACATATATTTTATATACTTTTATATATATTTATATATGTATAAAATTGGAATTTGCTAAATTTCAGGTGTATGTAAAGGAAAAGGATGGAATTTGTATGTGAACAATACAATGCAATAAACCACAATACTCTAGGTCTATAGTCTAAATAAGGCTATTCTATTATTTAACTTTGTAAGAGAAATAAAATAAAGACATTAAGAATCTAGAAGATATATGATATTCCACTTCACTGTTCAATAAATACCATGGTACTAACATGTAAGCAGTTAGTGTTATGTAAATGATAGTCCCTCTGTTGAATAAAATATTTATAACTTCTTCAGAGTAGTAGAAAAATGTAGATTTCACATAATTAATTATGTCAGTGTTCCAAAATATCATATAATGAAGCAAATACTACTGAAAAGAGATTTCTGTATTTAATTTTATTTTGCATCCTAGATTTGCATATATTTTCATATGTGTATTTTAATGTATATATATATATATTTTTTTTTCTTTTAAATACCAATGTTATAAAGGAAATTGACAAAATGATTCTGAAATCCAAATCAAGGGAGCAATATTTGAAGCACACTAGCTCTGTTTTATTGACTGATTTGATTGTTGATCATATTTTATTACTTTATACTTTATTTTGATTTTATGTTGGATGTGTTGTGTTAAAGAATATCCATGATTAAGTTATTTTTTTCCCATAAAAAGACATAGTGTTTCACCTAAACGGTACTAGATTGGTAACCTGTTGTTTAGGTGGTTCTGTCATTTTATTTGTTAAATTTTTTTCAACATCAACCTCAAATAATTTAATATGTGATCAAAATACTCGTGTGTTCTAGAATCAAAACATTTCAGAGACTCTAGCAATTGTTTTGTGATCCTTTCTGAATCACCAACTGCTTGAGGTCTCTTGTCCAAATTCCAGGGTTGTACTGTTGTGTTAATTTGTTTTTAATTGTAGGCTGCTGGGGATAGTGGCTTCTTTTCTAGTCTTTTTTGCTAGTGCTCTGCCATGCAGAAGCTTTCTTGTCTTGCTTTCCTACATCCAGTCTCTGAAGCTTTTGTAATGTTTATAGAGTAGATACACAGCGTCCATAGAGAGTCTATATGATGTTCTGTATCTTTTTTTTTTTTTTTTTTTTTTTTTTTTTTTTTTTTTTTTTTTTTTTTTTTTTGTGGTTTTTTTGTTTTTTTTTTTTTTTTTTTTTTTTTTTTTTTTTTTTTTTTTTTTTTTTTTTTTTTTTTTTTTTGCTGCACCAGGGATTGAACTCACAACCTCGCGCCTGCCAGGGCAGGCACTTAAGCCACTGAGCCAAACTCCCAACCCTGCTCTGTATCTTTTTGTTAATGGGTAATGAACAAAAATGTTTGTTCCCCAGGGATCATGGGGTTCTCTAAAAGAGTTTCTCCTGAATTTTCCTGTTCTGTCTTCTGACTCCTGTAATTCTTATAGGACTATGCTTTCTGGTTCATTCCTCTCTCTGGTGCAAATAAATCCTGTGAGCATTCAGTAATGGTCTGTAAGAAGAATAAGGGGGCAGGTGCAGATTCTTTTTGTTGTTGGGCTACTCAATTTTCAAAACCATTTTACCAGTCAATGTGTGACCATAATATCTGCAAAATATTAGCCAATTTATTCTTCACCGAGCCAGTGTTTACTTCCTTATCCACTTGCTTCTTCATCAGAAAAAAAAGCCACTATTGGTCTCTTTCCACTCCAAAAGGGCTCATCGTTTTATATCTGTGATCCATTCTAATTTCTTTTGGTTCTCAACTCCTCTAAGTTTAAAACAGAGACAAAACTCTACTTTTATGTATTATCCAGCTCCATTTGTGATTAAGATGGGAATGATATATGTTACCATTACATTCTTCATCTATAGTGGAAGGAAAAATTCTAAAATTACTTTTATCATAAAAAGACATTCAATATTATAAATTTAAATAAATGAATATGTCTTCATCTGTTTGTGTTGACCTAACAAAATACCATAATCTGGATGCTTATGAATAGAATGATTTATTTCTCTCACTTCTGAGGTTGGGAATTTCTAGGTCAAGACCCCAGGAGATTTGATGTTTGATGAGGTTCCATTTCCTGATTTATAGATGCCCCTTTTCATCATAACTTCATACAAGGAACCTTTCTGAAGTCACTTTTATAAAGCACAAATTGAAGTATTCGGGAGACCATCCTCATTACCAATTATATCTCTAAATCTCTCCCTCCAAGCAATAATACTTCAGGGATTGGTTAGGTTCTTTTTCTTTGAAGTACCCTAATACAGACAGCCACTGACAAGTTCTTTCTTCTAGTCTTCCTTTCTTAGGTTTGTTCTTTCTTTCCATTCTTCTTTCCTTCATTCTTCCCCTCTGCAAAACTATATGGAGACTCTGCTATGTACTGCACTAGGCATTCTCTCCCTGAGTTTGGATATAGGAGTGTACAAAAAACCCACTCTCTCGTAAAGCTTGCATTGACAAGATTTAAGAAATCCAATAAAGTCTAGGCAGTGTTAAGTGCAGTGAAGAGTTAATACAATGGTGAGGATTAATAGTAGCTGATGTTATGGATAGGCTGTCCTCTGGCCAAAGGCTATGTCTTTCTACATTAATAAAGATTTTAAAAAACTGTGCAGTTGCAGGATGAAGCGATGAATCAAGTACATCAGGTGCTAGTGTTTAAAATGGACACTTGCGCTGTTCTCCTAGGTTCAAGAAAATCAGAATTAGAGTGAAGAAGGATGTAAGTGGTAGAATATAAATTTAGAGTGGTCACAGAGAGCCAGATTATGCATTACTTAAAAAAGAATAGGAATTTTATCATAATAGCAGAAGTTGTCAAAGATTTATCTTTTTAAATTAGAAGAAAGGATATGAACTTATCCAAAACTTAAAAGGTTTACCCTGGTTACAATGTGAGGAATAACTTATGGGAGAACATTAGGGATTATTGTTGCTCACAGAGTTCTAAGGCTAATAATAAATTCTTAAATTACTTTTTCACGGAGTGCTAGAACATATGTATATCTTCTATTATAATTCTAAATGTCATTAAAGTGTTATACATGGGATATATTTTAAGGCTTCTACTGTCAGTCAACAAAACTTCATTTGTTTTATTTATGGCACTAATGTATTCAGATAGAAGCAAAATGAAAATATCATGATGTCTTTTAATATTCTAAGTACTGAATGAATTATTAGAGTGAATGTACCTTCCTTAATCTTATAGAAGCAGATAGCACTTACATAGTTCAATGTCGAATTATAATTTTAAAGTGCCACTCAAGATATCAAAAAAGAAAACCCATGATGTAATCTAATGAATATAAATGTTCACTGAGAAGTTTTCTATATTGGTTTCTTATAATGAATAATTTGTTAGTTATCGAACATAAGACCAACAAATTGATTTAGACATATTCTAAAACATCATTAATGACAGATAACACTAAAAGAGACTTAGAAAATATAGGAATCTTTTTGAACCTCTAGATCTATTTAAGGGGAAGGAATTAATTTTTTCAAAATAAGTGTGGTGTATTGGTCAATATTTCTGGACTGTCTACCCTTTGTCTACCAGCCACTGAGCTAAGCACTCAATGTTTTGAAATATTCTGCCAATTCAATGCTAAGGAGAATAAATAATGGTCATGTACTACTGACAAATAATTCCATTGTTGCAAATCTATGCTGTGTAAGTAATCAATTTTTAATTGGAAAATGTAAGATGTTATTTCATCAGTTTAGGTTTGAGATTGTTGAAGAAATGAAGAATCTCAGATCTTCATATTACCCTGTAGAGAAAAAACTTGACCTTATTCAGCTGCAATGGTAAAGAAGGAACTAATACAGTAAAGTTTGATATTTCATACATTTATTTACTGCACCTGCTTTGCAGGAAATGTGTAATCTACTAATTGTGAAGTTGTCCACCAGCAATTACATCAAATGGAATCCACAGGATCCAGCAATTATACCAGATTGAATATAGAGCAAATGGATGCTTCATATGTACTTCTCAATGATGAGGATGATGATGACTATATTAAGAGTTTCAGTGTAACATTAGCATTCAGTAAAAGACTGTTTTCAATATTTTCCACTACATTTTAATGAGACTATTTTAATTCTTGCAGTGAAAAATATCTTTTCAAGGTTACTTATATAAAAATACTTCAGATATTGATAAGTACTCTAGAGAATTCATGGTAGCTAGCTGGCATCCAAAGTGTAGTTATGACAGTAATCCTAATTTTTGTATAATTCATTTCTATTGCAATCTAAATTTAAATTATAAAACTTAAACAATTCTTCCTCCTAGACTCAAAGATCGTTTTCTTCAGAAGTGAACCTCAGACCAAGCTGCAGCTCACCCAAAGCACCAGCTATTCACCTGAGCTCAGTGTAGAATGGTGAAGACCAATGAGCTTAAAATGCAGAAAATCGAGTTATCCAAATGAGGCTTAAATGTGCATTTAGAAATCATGAAAACTTGCTACTTTAAAATTAAAAATTCTATTATGCACACTAGAAACCATACTGAATTTTTGACACTACAAATTTTGATGTCTAATATAATTGTACTTGTTGTATAGTTCAGATAAACAGGTACCAGATAAAATTCCCTCTGGAATCTAACCAAGTGCTAATTGCTGTGTAGATACATAGAATTGATACTATAAAATTTGACCTTATAAACAAATCAATATGTTAAAATTTAAATTGAACAAGAAATTCTAAGTTGATTAGAATGAAATAATTATCTACCAATTTCAGAACTATTTTATGACTTAGACAAAAGTTATGGAAAGTTATTGAGTTTTATTGCTAATAACTGAGAAAAATAACTTGATACATTTTCAGCTGGAAGGTACCCTTTAGGAGTCTATAATGTAGATTTTTAAAATATAGATAATTACAATACTTGTGTAAGGAGTGTTGTGGACCTGAGTGTGTTTGTTTGACTTTAGTTTGATGAAATCATTGCATTTTAAACTCTGGACTACATTGCCAAATATATCCCCATTCCAGTTTTTAAATGATACAGATTGCCCTCGACTTATGGTGGTTCAACTTACAATTTTTCAATTTTGATGATATAAAAGCAATAAACACTTCATGGAAAGTGTGCTTCAAATTTTGTATTTTGCTCTTTCCCTAGGCTAGCAATCTATGAAACAATATTCTCTCGCAATGCTGGAAAATGACAGCAAGCCACATTTCCTGATAAGCTGCATGACCACAAAGGTAAAAGTGGAAATTCTACAGTACTCTGTGTGCTTTTAGTAGCTGAGTTTATTACATACATTTAAAGCTTACGGTATGTTTGATTTATGATGGGTTTACTGGAACTCCATTGTAAATCAAATAGCATGTGTAAAATAAAATTTAATATTCAAATGTAACTAGCCTGAGAAATAGTGCCATAATAGCTCTCAATTTTTGGAAAGAACAATTATATTCTATTTATCTAAGTATTATATTTCTTATAGATTCACAGAAGAACCTAATACATAAGCTTCCTTAGTCATTTAAACTGCTATAACAAAAGGCCATAGAATGGCTTAAAAACAGAGATTTAATTCTCCCAAATCTGGAGGCTAGGAATTCAAAGAACAGAGTGCCAGTACATCTTGGAATCTGTGAAAGCCTGAATCCTTCAGGCAGCTGTGCATTTGGAAGGATGAGGAGTCTCTCCCAAACCACTATATACAAAGGCACAATCCCATTTATAAGGAATCTGACCCCATAATCTAATCATCTCCCAAAGACCCCATTTCCTGATATCATCATATTAGGGATGAAGATTTTGACACAAATTTTCAGGAGTTATAAACACCACACTATACCAAGCACTCTACAAAATTCTTTTAGTGCAATTAATAGCAATTTCTTCACTTCCTAACTCCACACTAAAGGTCACTGTGTGAGATGTAATAATGCTATGGTGTGCAGGATTCCGGCACTGACAGTCATTTGTTCTTCAGTTCTGTAATGTGTCCTGGAAGCTGCTGTCCTTTCATGAAGTATGACAAAAAAATACAGTGAATGGTTATATCTCTTTTTAAAAAAATACTGTAACATAGCCATATTGCCATTAATGCCATCGTTCCTGTTGTCCTTGGCACTTTCTGAAGCAGTTCTGGAAGTCTTCTTTATTAGTGTCTTTTCTCACTCTCTTGAGTCTGCCTCACTGTCCTGAACCAATTCAAAAAGTTTACTTTTCATAGTTATTTTGACTTTGGGGAAGAGCCACAAATTGCTCTATTCCAGATATGATGAATAAGATTGAGGGGGACACATGGTAATTTTTTAAAGTCTACTCCTTGATGAGATGACTCTCAGCAGCAGCATTCACCATATTTTTTTTAATCACACTTTGTAAAGACACAAAAGACTTTCAGAAGAGGTTCATAAAGTGGTCAGAATAATGGGATCAATGTGTTCAAAGCGAAGGAGAGTTATTTTATGGGTATTAATGGCAAAGTTTCCTTTACTATTATACATTTTAAAATTTAAACTTTCAATATATATTTTGATTATGCCATGTATGCATACAGTATTTGTTAGCATTTCCTTTATAAATGTAACCCTTATGTTTATGGTATTTGTTTTGCTTTAATAACTGAAGTAAATTCCAAGTATATTTAAGGTCAAAGAGTAGCTCTCATATATTATCACTTTAATAAAACTCAACTCACAATTATGGTAACAGGGTATTTACTATATTCTAACTTTGTGAGTTATATAAAACTCTCTTTTATGTTATCATGAAACTTGGCTAGTTTTACTGTTGTTTTGGAAAGCATAAGATTTTCAACAATAAAAAACATAATTTGATTCAATAATGTAATATTTTACATAACAAATTTTTTGGTCATTGAGAGACAAAGGTAAAAGAAAAGCAGGGGAAGACCGAGAAGGACTTGAGAAAGTCTGAGTATTTGAAAACACACGCTTCAATTTTTATATTTCTGTGTAATATTATAGCATAAGAAAATTATAGTTTCATAATACAATCTACAGAAAGTAAAGCTCTAAAGCTCCACTAAATCTTCTGGCTATGTAGGGATAAAATTAAAGAATATTTAACACTCTGTGATTCAGTATTTCTCAGAAGGGAAAGTTAACTCTATCAGCATAGGCCTAGATTTTCATTATCTGATGGATCCGAGGATTTAAAAGACTTCAGATTAACAATGGAATTAGCATTGTGCTGCATCAGAGAGCACTAATGTATAGTGGTGGTATCTGACTACTAGAGAAATGTCACTAAATTTATTTATGACTCCAGTTCCCGGGTCAGCCATATACCAGGAAGTACCTCAATCCTATCTGTCCTGGCTGACTTTTCCATACATAAGAAATTCCTCTGAGATTCAGCAAAAACATCCCGCCACGGACAATACGCTAACTACCAAAGAAGCCTGATGTATATTTGAGATTGCTCTAGTTCTCTTAGACCTAAATTTGCTTCCCACAACTTCATCTCACTAGTCCCAGGTTTACCCTCTGAACCTAGACAAAATTACCCAATCCCTCTTCTCTATGAAACCAATGACATATCTGAAAAAAGCTACCATGTATCCCTAATATTTTATTTTCCAGACTATTTACCCATCACCAAAATACGTTTAACTATTACTTACCTACTTCATCTCAGGGTTCTGATGAGAGTAAGGTGAGATACAATAGATGTGAAAATAATTCAAGACTACAATAAAATATATAAATTTTATCATTATTTTTAGTTTTATCAAAACTAATGGGTGCGAAATCCTAATCTTTCAGAAAAAATCTTTTACTGTGGTATTTATATATTTAATCATTTATATTTCTTCATTCTCATGACTGATCTAAATTAGTGCTTGTGTAAAAGAGTAACAAGTTTTATAAAACAAAATATGCAGTAATTAAGAAAGGTAAGGTAAATCTGTGTAATTTCCAGAAAGTATAAAAAATGCTGTAGAGACATTTTCATCCTTGTGAGCCTGAAAAAATCAAAGGATAATTCCTACCTAAAACAATATCACTTATGAGAATTTTAACCATGGACTCATTCATTCTGATACAGATCTCTTGTGTCCCACTGCCTTTAAGATTGAATAACTTCTAGCATCTATGTAATGATTCAGCTCTTACACCCTCAGATATTATTGCAGGAATTAAAACAAAGTGCACACCGGCTATCACACTCATTAAGTCCCACCTGAAATAATGATGATCAGTCCTTTAAGCCCTGAGCTAGAGTAGGTATCTTCATTGTTTGAATTGTGGGTATACATTCAGCAAGCGGGCACAAAGCTGGCTTCTCCTTTCCGTCTCAAGTGCTATGGAGAAATACTGAAACATCATACACAGTAATCAAATTGTCATTGGAAAATGTACATTTAATAACTAATTTAAAGGGGCTGTATTGTGGGTAATACTGACCACATAAAGCATTCCCACTACCTAATGTAAGCAGACCTATTCATGCCACACCTATCAATCAAGAAAGAAAAACATTTTTCGAATTACTACAATTTGAAGGTAGATAATAAACATCAGTCACATCCCTGTCAAAAGAGCATTCTCATCAGTGTTGCAAATGAATTGGACAAGCAAGAGAGGAAGAAAAAAATAAAGATTCAACTACCAGATTATTACCCTCACTAATGCTACCCAGCATCAGAAGGAAAGATGAGTTTGTAAAGTGCATGTCCTAACTGTATGGATTCAAGTTAACCCTTCTATTAATCATTAATTTTTTTCACAGTGGTCTCACTTTTTGCTGTATAATTTCTTTCCAGACTTCTATTCAATGTAAAAAACAAACCAAGCTACCATTCTTTCTATAATTTCTTTTAGTATTAATTACTATTACTATTTTACTATTACTATTACTATTGATTCCTTAGACTGTGTATTTCTCAGTCTAAAGGAATCATAAAGGGTTCTTTTTTGCAGGCCATACTGGGCTACTCTTCGTTTACTGGTGCTCTTTTTGAAAACATAAAGAGCCTAACTCTGCTGGTAATGGGGTAGCATATGCTTTTGGCTTATTTCTCTTCAGGAGTCACAAGACCAGACATGTTTTACAGTTCTTTCATTCTCATTCTGTCTTATTATCATAAGATTTTCCTGAATATTACAGTCTCTTATGCATTTTCAATTTAAATCATTGTATTTTCCTGATTGTATAAATGTCTTTCTAATTTTTTCCTTAATCTCCTTTACGAATAAATGCTGCCCCTTCGAAATATAATAAAATCTAGGAAGTAATGTATATTCTTGAATTTTCATGGCTTGCTTTTATTTTCTCTTTTTCACATATGGAACATCTATCTCCATCTTTCATAGTTCTACATCTCTGATCTTCTTATGATACTGGTTTCACAATGATTTTAATTCTCAAATAATTTAGATTCAATCCACAATCTATAATTAGGCCCACTGAGGTTGTTAGCTAGAAAATTCCAATGGTTGGGAGAATCCTGACAGTTGGGGAGAAAAACACCCTTTTATTGTGTTCTCCTACAAATTGTGTCCAGGGAATGTCTCTGGGCTTGCACCACATCCAGTAATTTTCACCCTCAAAATTATTGCATTCTGTTTTTTCATGTTTGTCTTTGAGATGTTAGCCAAGTAATGCTCCTTACTACCAATTGTTGTGTTGCTGTTGCTTTTAAACCTGCCTATATCTGAAGGAAAAAATACATATACTTGGTGGATTTTTGCAGCTTCTCTGCATTTTATACTCTATGTAGCCAAGAAGTGTCATCAGAAGATAAAAAGCCAAGGAATCATAAGTAGCTTCTATAACTGCTATCTATTAGAAAATCATAAATTTAGCAGGTCACCTTTCAAGAATGCCAAAGTAAATTTTCATATAGATACAATTCTTAAGCTTCTTTAAACTTTATTAATTTATTCAGATATGCTGCTATCAGTCTTTGAAAGGTTATATGAATCCAAGTAAATAAGGTTATATGCATCCTGAATAATACATTTAATGAAACTGGTATGAAATAAAAGTTCATTCTAAAACTCAAGCTGATAGGATATTTTGAACAAACATGAGAAAAATTACAACATCATAGTGGAAATAAAAGTTACACATGAACTATTTGCAATATGATGAAAACAAGAATCTAATATATCAAAACTTTGGAGAATTTTAAGAATATATTCAGGAAATATTCTTAACAAGAAACACCGACTTCTAAGAATTAAATCACTTGAAAACTTAGGAAACAAAAACAAAAACAGGATAATTATTAATGAAGACAGAGCAAAAAATGATGAATTGAAAAATATAGGGATAGAATAATTAACAACTCAAAAAGCTGGCCATTGAAAAAATACAAGGAAATAAAGGCATAATGTAATGAATAAAATGAAAAATCAAAAAGGAAATTAATTTATGAATTATGAAGTACAAATGCAGTTAAAGACAAAAGTATTGTAAGAGGTTGCACTGTAAACCACCATAAAAATAAATATAATAATATGGACAGTAAATTGGTTTGTAGGGAGGAATAGTTCTGTTTATATTCCTTAAAATATTTTCCCTTCCAGGTTTTAGTATTGCTTTGGTCAAGTGCTTTTCTTTTCTGTGATTCCTCTCCTTCTGAAATGGGAATGTTTACCCTGTGCTGTTTCTGTCGCAAATGTTTAACTTTCGTTTTTCATTTTTACGGGTGTTCACAGGTAAAAATTTCCCTTGAGTCTCAGAGGAGACTCTGGACTTGGACTTTTTATCACTGGTGAAACATTAGTGATTCCAAGAGATGGTCCGTGACCAAATTTACAATAAATAATGACATGGACATAAGACTTTTGGGAACCAGGACAGAATCATATAGTTTAAATCTAAAGTGTTCCTCTAAAGACTTGTGTTCAGAGGCAGAGCTTATCAGAGGAAGTGAATCACTGGGGCATGATCTGGAAGTAAATATACTTGTCGCTGGTTTTCCCCATCTTTCTCTATTTCTTAGTTGCTAGGGTTGGCTTTCCTCTTTACCATGCTGCTTCTGTCTTGAAGCCAACTAACTATGGACTGAATCCTCTGAAACATAAGCAAAAATAAATCTCTCCTCTGATAAATCATGTCAGATATTTTGTCTGAGGAATGGGAACATGACTAATGCAAGTCCTTTGCTACAGGCATAATAATGTCAACAGTTGGTCAGGTCATATCATAATGAAATAAGGCATTTATTATTTTCCAGGCTTCGTGATATATATTATAAGGACAAAAATAATATCCATTAAAGCATTGCTTTAATGGATATTATTTTTGCCTTCAGCAACCCTCAGAGATAAGAGTACAGGTTCAGGGAAGATATTTATTTTAGAAAACTCATTGCTTCTTCTGGGGTCAGGATGCTGGAGAAGGGCACAGGAGCTCAATGGGATTTTCTTGGTAATGGAAATATTCTATCCCTCGATGCATACAGCAATATGCATCTGTCACAGTTCATGAAATTATATACTTATGATCTGTGTAGTTCACTGTATTATTCCTCAAAATGGAAACTTATGAGTTAGGAAAACAAAAGTAGTGTTGTTTAAATATAAAGAAATATGGTGAAAATATAAAGGAATCAAACTAAGGCTGCCATTCACTGAGAAAAGCATTTTAATTTTTTGAATAAACTGTGTCTGCTTAACTTATTACAGACAAAAGTTTTATGACCTTGGCTATAAAGAATCCAACTACCAAAAAAGATCACTTATAAAGAACATCCTGTGTGACAAGGACAAATTATCAACTAACTTTGCTCGTATTATCAGTATACGAAGTTTGTGCCATCACCTGATCATAAACCGGATCAGAGAAGCAGAGGAAAAACATCCCCATGAATTTCTTGTGTCCCTGCTTTACCTAGGCTTTCTTGAATGGTGAATGCTATGCATGGTTCCTTCAGAAAGATAGAGAAACTATGAAATATTCCATGATAGTGATGTGTGATGGTTATTTTTGTGTCACTTAAAGACTTCTCCTCACTGGAAATAGTTTCTTATATTTCAGCTTAATGAATGATTAATATTGAGAGAGAAAGGAGGTTGAACAGATTGTCAAAACCCCATAAAACCTTTGAATCTCATAAGTTAGGGGTTCCTTTCCTGTGAAACAAATCCACTGTTGAATCACCTGTGATGACTGGGTCATGATCTGATGGCAAAATCCTGAACTGACTACTGCTTTTGTTGTGACGGATAAACTTTACCTCTGGTTTGGGGATTTTGTGTTTTTCTATTATAATACGTATATAAAAACAAGCTAAATGGTTTCTTTGTGTTATTTAATCTTGATATATCAACTTTTTTGGATTAAAGAGCACCTAGCAAAATCATTAAACATCCTCCTGGATGTGTCTGGATGGATCGTGGAGACATGATGTGGGTTGCTAAGGAGTGTCCCTCTTGGAAACTGCTCCCTTGCTCTGTTGCCTGCCACCATGAGCTAAGCAGCTGCTTCACCATGTCCTTTCTCCATGAAACTTCCACATCAGATCCGTGGATCAGGACTGTAGGTATGGGATCATATGCCCACTGACTCCAGCACATTCAGAAGATATCTCTAATCAATATTTATGGGATTGATAAAATTTTAACATTACTTAATTCTGAGGAAAACATAAAAAGCATTCTGTGACATTCTTTATAAAGTCCCCAAACAACAAATATGTCAGTTAGTATCCTGCGTTATGTTCTAGAGCTAGTTATTTCAACAGTTTTCATTGGAATGTTGTTCTCAAAAACTGGTGTATAAATAACAAACAATATCTGATTTTTCCTCCAGAAGAGAAAAAATCGTATTTAAATTTGTATTTAAACTGAAAAATTTAGTCAGGCACAGTGGCACATGCCTATAATCCCAGCATTTGGGAGGCTGAGGCAGGAGGATCACTGTGAGTTTGAACTACATAGTGAATTTAAGACAAGCCTGCCATAAAGCATAATATCCTGTCTCTAAAAGAAAAAAATACAGTAAAATAAAAAGTGAAAAATTTGACTTATATGCTTGTCTTTTAAAATCTTCCCCGGTTTGCAAACCAATACATTTTCAGTGCTCTAACAGGGTGCTCCGGACTTACCTTTGCCAAAAGTGATACATAAAATCATTTTAACAAGAAGTGTATTTAGCTGAGCACTCTATCTTCCTTGAGTTAACCAAAACAATACAAGCATCTCTTTGTGTTATTTCATAGAGATATTAGAAGATCTGAAACTTAATAGTCTAAATGATGCTATATTCTTTTATGAATTTTAAATCTCTTATCATTGTTTATTTCTTTTTTGCCTGGAACTTTTATCTACATAGCCTACCCTCTTTGAAAACTGTTTAATTCTAGGTACAACTTCCTCTGAGTCATGTGCCAAAGAAATTAAATCAATCCTTTAGTTTCATTCTTATCTAAAGAAGCACATGATTCCAATACGTGGTACCAAGTTGTCAAACTATGAAAGTCAGTTCCTTTAGTTTATGAGCCCATGCAGTAACTGCCCATGGAGTAACTAAAATATGTGAATTGCAATATTTGCAATAAAAACTCCTCTGTAAGTTTAGAGGACCAGCAAGTTTATAAAGTGATACTTGGGAAGTACTATGAATGTGATTGTATCTTGAAGCATAGACACAATTGACTTTAGTCATGATAATGATAAAATAATAATATTTGTACATCATTATTAATGATTGAATAGAGCCCATGAGGTAAAATATTCAATGCATTGTTTAAGCTGTTTCTTTGTGCAATAGACAGTTTTAACATGGTAAGCTTTTGCTGCCAAATTGAGAGACAGAATCTGATAGTGTCACTGCTGCATCCTAGTGGGTTATCTTTTTCCAGATAATAAACACATGGTAAGCAATATATTAGACTTTGAATTCAATTTTAATCAATGACCTTGTGCTAATTATTATTCAGTTTGTTTTGCTAGTGCAAAACTAAGAAGTGAAGTTTCACATCTATTACATATTTAAGGCTATTAAAGAACAAAAGAAGCCTTTTATAAAAGGGATTGCATTATATTTCTTTCTAAATGTCAGCTTCCTTCACATTTCACTTGATCTTAGCCAAAAGGCCGAGAAGTGATAGCTTCCTTCACATTTAATATTATTAGCTATCTCCTAGAACGTTCTGCTCTTTCATGAAACAACGAAGTGTGGGTACAATTTATTTCAAAGATTAAAACCAATGAATATCTTTTTTACAGATATGAAAACTAATATTAATTTACCTTAAATTATCTGCACATGAAACAGAGAGTGACATTCCATCTTTATATCATTCACCAACCCATTTTTCTGGATTAATTAAATGAAAACTTCATAATAAATATCAAGATAATAAAATTTAAAAATTCATTTGTTTTAGTTCTTGCATCTATGTAGGCACTTAAACATCTAAAAACAGCCAACCTATCTTCAGTAATAAATATCACTGAGATATTCAATTGCCTTTAAGTCAACAAGATTGCCTAATGAAATATAGAGGCTATTTGTTCCTTTTTTAATAATTCACTAAGAAATTGCAACTTGGTAAATTGTTTTAAATTTACCAAAGTCAAATATTTCACTAGAGTTATGGTGAACTTAATCATCTCATCATCCTTAATATGCTTGCAAAAAAACTAATTCAACATTGTGAAATTTCTCAAGGGACCTGAGATACAACTTTTTGTATCAGTGCATTTGAGAATTTATTTTCCCCCCATGAAGGGCAGTGAAATGTATCCTCCCAACTTTCACTGACTAGCTTTAGTGTGGTCGCAATTCTATGACACTGGGATACCAAGGCATAGAGAAAGAATTTGAGTGGGCTGAATACAAACTTGATATTTTTTAAAGTATTCTTCTCAATATGACTGAACTCAATATGACTTACTTTTAATGTTTCTTTATTAGGATCCCAGGAGCCAACCTACATGCTTCATTTTCTGCCCAACACATTATATCTAATGAGTCTCACAATTCATGGACCAGGTTTTCTGTATTTCTTTGTACTCTTCATCCATTATGAAAAATACCTGACTTTTGGAGCATATCTTTGCTCACACATATCCTATGCGAATATACTCCTTTTATAATTTGGGCTATATCTGGGTATATGTGTGACAAAAGATTATCTTCTGAAATCTTTCTTCCTCTCTTGAATTGCTTGGTCCCGTAAGATGTGGTCTACAACATCAACAGACTAGATTTGCTAATTTGAAGTTAATGGCCTAACGAGGGCCGCCAGTGAGGGTACAGGAAAAGAAACAGAGGGGGAAGGGGAGAAACTGGTCCCTCTGACTTATATGACAGAAAACAGCAGTAGAGTCAGTCTTCTGTCTTGGCATGGAACAAGGAAGGATAGGGTCAGAGAAGGTAAGTTAGTATTCCCTCTGCTGAGGAGGTCAATGTGACTACTCTATGTCTTTGATTGATCCAAATAGCAGAGCTGGTATCTGCCTAGAATTCCACAGATGCCAGTGGATATTTGTTGTTGAAGACATAACATGACCCGATTGTCCTCCCTCACGCCATTCCTTCCCTTTGCCATAGCTCTTGGTGCACAGTTCCAAGGAGAGGACAGAAGTGATCAGCCCTCCAAAACTAGAAAGGACCCTGAGTACAAAACCCCTATTCTACTCTTTCTTCTAGGCCTTTCCCATCCTTTGCACACAGTCAAGGAGGGAGGTGAGCAGTGTTCTCCACGATGAAGGTGGCGCTGAGGGGCCTGTGTGGAGAAAGCTTAGAGAGGGCAATTTGAACTGAGCTGCAAGCAAAAGCACAGTATTGAATTACACCATTTAAATACTTACTACTTGGAAAATAGTTACACTTGATTTGAAAGAAACACTTATCTGAAGCTGTTTTTAAGAAGGGACTAAGCATGCAGAAACTGAAATACTGTGGTTTTACACCTGATTGTGCCTCATAGAGAGACTAAACATAAATAGCATTAATACAGCAAAGTTCCAATTAGTAAATATTTGATATGTGACTTTGTTCATACCAAAGGCAGAAAGAAGCACTGTAGAAACTATGTCTTCCCTTCTTTGTGGCATATTCATAAAGCAATCCTTACTCGACCTTGGCCTTGTCTCAATAGTCCTGTATGGAGAAATTCTAATCCTGAAATTAAATCAGGAATAGTTTTCTGATGACTTTGGATCTACCACAGTATGAGTGAAAAAAAAAATTGCTCCTTTCTTCCCTTTTTGTGGTCTGAAATATCGCACATTTATCTTAGGTATCTTTATCTTAGTTAAGCACTATAATCCAAGTAAGTTTCCGGTCTTTTCACTGCAGCTGGTATGAAACCTTCAGGCTGTGTTGCAGGAATTGTAAAAGAATTTAGTCAAGAGTAAAATAGCAGGAAAGCCTCTACATCCTAGCAGCATATGGAAAAGGGAAATCTCTTGTTCAAGGTGGAGAGCAGGAATCAGACAAGGGTTGAGCTCATGTTTTGACTGGCTATTTGGGGCATTCATTCACTGAACTGTGGGGCCTCATCAATAGGGAAAGTGGCTTATTTCAAAGTAAACAGAGTGGGTCACAACTGAAGCTGTCACAGTGTCCTAGTAAGCAACAATGATCAGAGCGGAGTGGGATACGCATCAACTCAGGGGAAAAGAAGGGTCCCAAAGGCTGTACAGAAGGCTGACCGGAAGTGCTGGCCACATTGTTAATGGCTGTGAACTTGCTGATAAAAGATCAGGAATACAAATACATGGAGGAAAGGAATGTACTGATTTCAACTAACAACCACAGAATTAATGTTCTTTTATTGTGAAGAAATTAAAATTTCCTTTCAAGTAAGTCTTCGAAAGGAAACGTCCATGCCACTAATAAAATTGAAGGCCATTTTATTTTAGCTCAGACTCTTTATAGGTCTTTCAAATGCAAAATAAGGTTTGGAGTTGAATTGGAGTTAGTAGTCAGAACCAGCTGAACACTCTTAGTGGCATGAGGGGAATATGAGGTCCTGTGTGCAACTTAGGGTGAAGGAAGGAGGAGGGACAGAAGAGCCTGGCCTTTGAGGCATTGAGGGTCTTGGCACAAAAGATATCAAATGGGCCAACAGGTCAGAGAAGGAAAAATAACCTCTGTGGCTTGGCAAACTTAGTAGAAGATGGAGCTAGACAACTGTTTAAAGACCTTTGGACTTTCTACAGGTCATCAAATGATCTTGGAGGGACCTCGCCTCCATCTCTGGGACAGAAGCCTTTCCCATATTTAAGCATTCAAAATAATTAGGTGACCAGAATGTCTTTCTCAGGTCTCAGGTTTTTTTTTTTTTCTCTTTTTCTTTCTTTCTTTTTTTTTTTTTTTTTTTATTTGCAGCACCAGAGATTGAACTCACAACCTCGCGCCTGACAGACAGGCACTTAAGTCACTGAGCCAAACTCCAAGCCCTGGTTTTTTGAGGCAGGGTCGCACTGTGTAGCTCAGGCCGGCCTTGTGCTCGCGTTGTAGCCCAAGCCGGCCTGGAACTCACAACACTCCACCTACCTCAGCCTCCGGAGTGCTGGGATTAAAGGCATGCACCACCACGCCCAGCTGGTTTCAGATATTTTAAGGGGTGTTGAACAACAGAAAGGAAATATATGGCCACCTCCAACTAATATAGGAAATGAACTTTAAGAAAGAATGGACCCTTACCTAGATACTCCTTGAAAACAGTGCTTCCCTAAGGAGCTCAATTTTACTCATTTGCAATGTAACAATGACTGGGAAAGCATACATGATAGATGTTCAATAAGTATTTCTTAAACGAAGAAATAAATAAAAGGAGAAAGAGAGAAAAGAGGAAAACAGTGAGCACTCGGGAGGCTGAGGTAGGCGGAGCGTTGTGAGTTCGAGGCCGGCTTGGGCTACAACGCGAGTGTAAGGCCGGCCTGAGCTACATAGTGCGACCCTGCCTCAAAAAACCAGGGCTGGGAGTTTGGCTCAGTGGCTTAAGCGCCTGCCCTGGCAGGCGCGAGGTTGTGAGTTCAATCCCCGGTGCCGCAAAAAAAAAAAAAAAAAAGAGGAAAACAGTGTGGTACTAGGCTACGATTGCTTTGGAATAACCTAATACCACAATAAATAAACTCAGTTCATAAGCCTGTGTCTTTGCCACACCCTACACATATGCACTCATACACACTTATGTACACTCATTTGTAGATATGCAAAGACTTTTTTGCTTTCCTGTAATAAGTTCACCT